>WNWK01004272.1:32500-144172 GCA_009830355.1 Cherax destructor | reverse complement strand
CTGGTATATAGTAAACTTTTTTCCCCTATAATTTTTACACTTTTTTACCCCCCTTCCCCTTTAAAAAAAAGGAACTATACATTCTCTCCCAACCCCTAGGTACCTTCCCCTTCTTTTCTTTGTTTCATGTATTTATCCAACCAAAATTTAAAACTCCCCGGTTTTTGGCTTGATAGGACCTTGGGTGAAAAAAGAGATTGGACAAATGTGGGGGAGACCTGTAAAAGTATGTCCTCGTTTGCGCGAATTGCTTCCCAAAAACGGTTTTTTGGGCCCCCTTCTCCGTCTTTAAAGTGAGGGGGGAGACTAGTTTTTTTTGGTGTAAACCAAATCTTTGATATCCAATTTTTCTTTATTTAAATCGTTTGATACCCTCATCACCTTACTCTTATCTATGTTCATTTTCAACTTTCTACCTTTACACACTCTCCCAAACATCCACTAACCTTTGCAACTTTTCTTTAGAATCTCCCATAAGCACAGTATCATCAGCAAAAAGTAACTGTGCCAACTCCCATTTTGCATTTAATTCCCCATAATTTAATCCCACCCCTCTCCCCAACACCCTAGCATTTACTTCTTTTACAACCCCATCTATAAATATATTAAACAACCATGGCGACATTACACATCCCTGTCTAAGACCTACTTTTACCGGGAAGTAATCTCCCTCTCTCCTACACACCTTAACCTGAGCCTCACTATCCTCATAAAAACTCTTTACAGCCTTCAGTAACTTGCTACCTATTCCATACACTTGCAACATTTGCCACATTTCTCCCCTATCCACTCTATCATATGCCTTTTCTAAATCCATAAATGCAATGAAAACTTCTCTACCTTTATCTAAATACTGTTCACATATATGCTTCACTGTAAACACTTGATCTACACATCCCCTACCCACTCTAAAGCCTCCTTGCTCATCTGAAATCCTACTCTCTGTCTTACCTCTAATTCTTTCAATAATAACCCTGCCATACACTTTACCTGGTATACTCAGTAAACTTATTCCCCTATAATTTTTACACTCTTTTATCCCCCTTCCCTTTATATAAAGGAACTATACATGCTCTCTGCCAATCCCTAGGTACCTTACCCTCTTTTCTTATGTTCATGTATTTATCCAACCTAAATTTGAAACTACCCAAGGTTTTAGCTTCGATAGGACCTTGGGTAGCTTTAAAAAGAGATTGGACAAATGTGGAGGGAGACCTGTATAGTATGCTCCTCGTTTAGCGACGAATTCGCTTACCGACGGTGTTTTGGGTCCCTATCTCCGTCGTTAAGTGAGGAGAGACTAGTTGGTTTGTGTCAACCATCTTTGATATTGTTTTAATGTCACCTTGCACCATTTGTAACATGTTTATACAGTAGTGTACTGTATATTATAATAAACAGAATAAAGGAAATCAGCTCTAATATACATTATTTAGGTATGCATACTGATCAGAGAGCCCATTGTAAGTCCGAGTCGTTGGTAAATGAGTACGTTGCTAAGTGAGGAGAGGCTGTATAATTCTTAATGTCTCTATGGGGGAAGTGGAACAAAATTCTTCCTCCATAAGTCGTTCATGTCGTAAGAGGCAATTAAAATGCCGGGAGCAAGGGGCTAGTAACCCCTTCTGTATAAATTACTAAATTTAATAAGAGAAACTTTCGTTTTTCATTTTAGGTCACCCTGCCTCGGTGGGATATGGCCAGTTTGTTGAAGAAAAAAAAAATCTTAATGTGCTGGAGAACTGTGAACCATATCGTGTATACAGTATATATATACAACAGATTATTATCTTCAATTGCTCTAGTGATTGAATTACTTATTCTGTACGTATATGATTTTTTACAGTAGTGGACCCCTGGTGTTCGTACTGCTCCAAACTCGAACAATTATGTAAGTGTATTTTTGTAAGTGCTTTTGTAAGTGTATGTTTGGGGGTCTAAAAGGACTAAGCTAATTTACATTATTCCTTATGGGAACAAATTCGTTTGGTAACGGCACTTGAACAGCATTCTGGAATGAATTAATTACGAACACCGGGGGTCCACTGTATTTGCAAGTAATTTCATGTGCACTGGGTACACCATAGCTGGTTCATATTTTTAACCACTGGTTACATGCAAGATTACCTCTTGTTAGGGTGCTTACAATTTTGCTGTGAGTGGAGATAACATTTTTTGTTTTTTTGTGCAGTTTTTTAGTACAAGATTAAAAAATTTAATATCGAATGTCAAAACATGATATGATGCAGATAAAATAGCATTTTTATGCACAGTATATATTTTACTTTCCAGGTGAACACTTCAGCGTCTAGCAATACTGATGACAAAATTGTGGAAATCAAGACTCCAGTTAGGAACCCACATGATGGAGCAAAGCTCTCAGTGTCTCTAGCATCACTCGCTCGATCGTGTGTCACAGTAGAGCAGTGGCTCTCTGAAATTGAAGAAAGCATTGATTTAACTCCAGATATCATACCCATGCACAAGATGCCTCTGAGGAAAAAGGTTCCTCTTCCATCTGAGAAAAATGCTGAAAAATATAATCAATCATCTGAGGATCATATGACCCAACTAACTCAGACACCATTGATTTTTTCTAATGTAACTGGCCATGAATCTGAGGGCATAATGCCTGACATTCCTTCAGACCTCCAAATAAAAAGTGCATCTAAAAAGCCTTGTTTTGAGGTCTCCCCAGAAGAGCCACCACTCTATGAATATACCAAGCAGATTTTAAAGAAGCCATTTTCTATACAACAGGAACAAAGTACAGGGGATACTAGCAATAATTACACAGATGTACCAATAGTGAAAACTGCATGTTCAATAACTCCTGAGGAACCTTCTCTCTCAGCATTTAGTTCTGCTATGTCACAGTTAATTGATGAATCAAAAGAGGGTTACACTCCTGAAGAACCAGTTTTGTCCTACCAAGATTATCAGTCCTTAGCTAATTTACATTCTGAAATAAATGACAATACACCTGAGGAACCAGTTCTCTCCTTTCAACTACAAAAAAAAGAAAATGTGATGTCTAAGGAATCTGCAGCGATAACAAATTCAGGTACTCCTCAAAGACTTAACAGTGAACTGCCTTGCTCACCACAACTATCAGAAATAACTCGGTCCTTTCTCTCTCTCAATCTTCATTCTGCTAACACACTGCCTCTTCACCTTCGGAGGGATCTTTATAAAACCAAGAGTAGTCATACAGAAGAGTCACAAGACAAAAAAGTACAGTCAGTATACTCTGCAAGTAATGCTAAAAATTCAAAGCATACTCCTTTGGGGAGGAGTTTTTCAGATAATTCTTTAAGAAACCAGTATTTGTCACAGGATTCAAGTTTTCAAATTAGAAAATGAAGTAGATTGCAAGGGTAAAATGGTGTGGCAGCCTCCAAAAATTCTTGACAATGAGAATCTTTCCACTCCCCAAATATCTGGTAAAAGTTATGAAAAATTGTAATTGTGCTTCCATCATTTGTTGAATTAAATTTAGTTTATACTTGGCAATACATGCCTTTGTCTTCTATCTAGAATCAGTTGACAACACTAGTTAACCTTCACTGAAAATTTTTCATTGTTAGGGAAGATGTTACTAAAGTTGCTAATAATTAAAATTGTTCAGGAGGGTAAATAGTAAACCTTAGAAAAATAGAAAATTAACAAGCATGGAGATTGCTTGTATAGTTGAATTACAAAAATATTTATTTTATGGCAGTGTTTTCTTGTAGATGAGTAGATAATTTAAACAGGCACATTTCCTTGATAATGTATATGAGTGATAATAATGTAATTATGTGCTGACCAAATTAGCATATGAAATTAGTTGAGACTCCAGCTGCTTTTGCAAAGCACTTGATCTTTTAGAGGTGTACTGGAAATACCTAGAGATCACTATCTCAAGGAAGGGCATCTCACAGGAAACAAAATATGGAAATTTTCCTAAGGTTACTTCCTTCATTTTTACTTGCTTAGCATTGAAACATCACAACTTGCACACCTCAAAAATCCAGCTGTAAGCAGCTCTGGCCTTGATAGTATGCCTGAACCCAACCACTGGATATTGAACTGAGGACCCCACTGTCCTTAATGTCACTAAATATGTTGCACTGTTTATGTTATACTAATATACTAGTTTTCTTACTGAGAAAATTACTGTAAGTACAAAATTCTTATTTACTCTTTTACATAAACTGCCGATTTGAGTATTTGTATTAGTTATATGTAAAAGATATTCTATGGACTTTGTGCGAGACGGCCAACATGTTGAAAAAAAATGATTACTGTATTTTCTGTACGTAAAGTTATTATATTATTCCAGAGCTTTCCTTCAGAATTTCATACTCAAGAATATTGTTTCCTCACCAATATTTGGAAAGTTGAACAATTTATATACTAATGATAATTATGATTAGAAAACAAAGGGTATGCAGTATTTCTATTTCTGAACATTGATAAACATTGTCAGTAAGAATATCATGATGTCACTATAGTATTAATAAAAATATTTGAAAGAATTGCCTTTCGTGTAATCTGAGAGATTTTTTCCTGCAGGTAGACTTTTCATGGTAGGAAAATCAGTCTTGGTTGATCATTTGCCACATTGGTTGAGGCTCTCCATGACTGGATGGATACTGCTCTGGAGATTCTCTTTGTGCTGAACATATGTGCATGTACATGCCATGCATGTAGAATCGTGTACAGTACTGTCTTCCATTTGGAAGTGGAGGTTGACCCTGGAGCTGAAGTGACTGGTGAGCTGAGTGCATGTTTGTGAACATAATCTTCCCTCAAGGAAAGTGCTTGTTTGGCACTTCCAATCATTAAATTTAAAAAACTAATAACAATGAGGAGCTCTTGGTCCAAGAAATTTTACCTGCCCTTTCCTTGGATCAAGCCCATATGCCTATTCCCCTGTGAGTTTAGCACTTTCCCATAATGTGACTATACCCCACAAGAGGTTTGTTGATGCCTGTGGGAAGCTCTTGATCCAAGAAATTGAACCTGGCCTTCCCATCTGTTGATTAAATCTAATTGCCTTCCATTCCACTAAACTGAGTATAACCTCTACAGACTTAATGCTCCACCATGAATGTAATAATAATATCCTCCATCGTGCAGAACTGCATGTTCCTCTTGGGCTTAATGCTTAACATGAATATAATGATTATTCTTTACTGCCCATGTCTTTTCCTCCACCAACATCTGTCTCACTTCTTCCTCCGTAAGCCATGCGTGTCGTAAGAGGCGACTAAAATGCCGGGAGCAAGGGGCTAGTAACCCCTTCTCCTGTATACATTACTAAAATTAAAATGAGAAACTTTTCTTTTTCTTTTTGGGTCACCCTGCTTCAATGGGATATGGCCGGTTTGTTGAAAGAAGAAGAATTATAATGTAGAACCACTAAATCCATAGGGATCATACATTACCTGGGTACTGGGAAGCAATCAGGGTTGATGAAGTGTGCTAGACAAGATATTGGTGGACGAAAGGTAGACTTCTGGATGTGCATGTGTTTTAGAGGAGCAACTGATATGTTGTATCATTTAGTGGTGGCTGTGGTAAGAGAGCTGAATGACCCTTGTTGGTTTACCACTTAGTTTTGATTGTAATAATATTTTAGTAAGAGAAAGAGGCAGATTGAGTATAAGAGGGGGACAGTAAGCATGAAGTTGTATGTAATTTCTGACAGGTGGGCTAGATAGTGTAATGGTAATGAAGAGATGGGGCACATTGCTGTGCCATAAGGAGGATGTAGATGGGAAAAGGAATATTTTGTGGTAGGGATATGGTTTTGGAGTGGTTGATGCATTCTCTGTCTTGATTGAGAGCATAGATAATTCAGTGTTGACCTTTGCAACATCCTAATTATAGGGAGAAAGACTATGTAGTCGTCGTCCTAGATAACTTCCCTAAAATATGGTGCCATGATGCTACCAAGCTCTTGATCCAAGAAATTGATTTATGCTTCCCTTCCTTTAATTGAATGTGAATACCTCCCATTCCCCAGGCATATGATTCATACATGGTTAGTGCTTAACCTTGATGCTGTGCTCTTGATCCAAGAAATCAGAGCTATCCTTCCCTTTCTTGATTCAAGCCTAATTACCTCCCACTTCTATTTCTTGGGCAATGTATGACCTTTATGGGTTTAGCACTTCCCCATGATTACAAATACAGTAAACTCTGTCAATGGATTTTGGAAATACAGGACAAAATGTGTTTGATCAATTTGTTCAGAAATAAAATCTGTTGGTTACAGAATTGTCTTATTGTTAACAATCATGGCAAAACAATCTTCATTCTTTCCACCACAGTATTGCCACCTGCTCTCATCATTAGTCTGCTACTTCCAGGACTTACTATACTACATTATTACAGTGGACCCCCGAGTTTCGTAAAAACTTCACTCCTGAAGTCTGCTCAAGTGCCATTACCGAACGAATTTACTCCCTAAAGGAAAAATGTCACGTAGGTTAGTCTATTTCAGACCCCCAAAAATACTTTTCCACAAGCACTTACAATATTATACTTACATAAATGTACGATTTCCGGGGTTTACGAAACTCGGGGGTCCACTGTATTATTATACTCCCCTCATGGGAGGTTCATTGATGCCAGTAAGGGGCTCTTCAACCAAGGACTTGGACCTGCCCTCCTGCAGATCAAATCAGAATGCCACCCATTACTATTGACACTGTATGACCCTTATGGGTTTAGTGCTCCCCATGAATGAATGAAATAAATATACTTTATAGTCATTTGGTAAATCTTGACAGGTGTATTCATTAAAATATCTTAGATTCCATTAGAAAAGCATCTTGCATTCATCCTTTTAATGCATTTCAAATAATTCACATAATTTTTTTTACTTCAACTCTTGATTTGTTTATAGTCTGATCATGTTTTATATTCGCATTAAAGTAATAGGCTGCTGTCAATTGAAACTATAAATAAACAAATAATTTCTTTAATGATATTTATAATGCATTGTATACTTACAAAAAATCCGAAATATTACATTTATAATAAACTATATATTTTGGTATTTACAAATTAACAATGATAGGATCAGTTTCATCTAAACCTTTAAATTTTAACTTTAAATTACAAAAGCCCATTAGGCCAAAACAAAATGTTTCTTATTAATGCTGAAAATAAAGGGTAAGTTGGTTATAAAAATATTTTACTCATCTACAGTATACATACTTTGTTGACGTCCAGTAACACAGGACATGGCAATATCAGTTGCCCAAGTACGTAAGTTCAAACCATGGTACTGTGCATGCACCAATGCACACATATTCGATATTTAGGCTAGGCAAGTCCATCTTTTAAAACAAAAATTTTTTACACAACTTTTTTTGTGGTCAAATGTTTGTTGTCCAGAAACCCTAACAACAAACTTTTTTTTGTCTTTCATGAGGGAGGCTTTAGTATAAATTTAGTAAATCATATATTGTACAGTCTGAGATCATAGTCTTAAATGGTAAATCCTCAATTTAACAGACTGCTTTGAAAATATCAGACAAAATCTGCTTTATTTTCAATGTTCATTACAGTATATCTTTAAGTTTTGTGTACATTACTTTATTATATATAGAGTACTATAGTGTTTTTTTACTTGTTAACATTCAGATTAAATACTCAGATAATCCCCCTATCAGTCCATTAAATCAAAGCTTTACTGTACAGTGGAACCTCTGCTTAGGGACTTAATCCGTTCCATGACCTTGTTCGTATGCTGAGTCAATTTTCCTCATTCAAATTAATTAAAATGCAATTAATCCATTCCAGCCTCTCAGGAGGCATGACAAAATAATGCTAATATCAGCTCTATGGCTTATTTATCTATCACAATTCATCTAATATGACATAAACAATATTTATAACATAGAAACATGATATATACAGTGGACCCCCGGTGTTCGTGATTTTTTCGTTCCGGAATGCTGTTCAAGTGCCATTACCAAACGAATTTATTCCCATAAGGAATAATGTAAATTAGACTAGTCCTTTAAGACCCCCAAAAATACACTTACAAAAGCACTTACAAAAATACACTTACATAATTGTTCAAGTTTGGAGCATCACGAACACCAGGGGTCCACTGTATTCTAGAATGAATAAAATAGGCCATAATATGGGGAGTGATGGCGACACCAGCAGCGGCAGCAGCATCCACCATTTACTCTCCCACTCTAGTATCTTCCTAGTCCATAACCAAACACCTAGCTTGTGTTTATCTATGATTAGTGGTGAGGTTGTTGTATATGTAATCACAGGTGTGGTCAAGACAGATGTATATAACACTCACTGTGGCCACAGTGGTGGTGGTGGCCAGCTACCTTACTCTCTGCTGCTGCCTTCTTCATTTCTCTAGTTTTTAATTGCTTCCTGAGCTTCTTGCTGATTGTACACGAATACTGTCTCTTCGGGCGAGGCATTGTGTAAGAAATTTGTACAATATAAGACAAAATTACACGTCCCAAGGGTCTGCTGCAGTCACTCAGTGGTGCACCTCCTCTTCCTTTTGACCCTTGGTCGGCACTGAGATAGCCATGGTCTAGCAGCTGTACCTACAGCCACCCAGAGGGTTACCAATTTGTATTTTGAAGCATTTGGCACAAAAATATGAAAAAAAATACAAAGTGTCTAAAAATGATATTATTATTATTATATTGTATTATTATTGTTATAATTATTATTAGTACGTACGTACAGTGGACCCCCGGATTACATCATTATTTCGTTCCAGAATGCAGTTCAAGTGCCATTACCGAACGAATTTGTTCCCATAAGGAATAATGTAAATTAGATTAGTCCTTTTAGACCCCCAAAAATACACTTACATAATTGTTCAAGTTTGGAGCAGTATGTAGTCCGGGGGTCCACTGTATTATAATTATTATTATTAGTAGTAGTACGTACGTATTATAATAATTTTTTTTTTTTTTTCAACAAGTTGGCCGTCTCCCACCGAGGCAGGGTGACCCAAAAAGAAAGAAAATCCCCAAAAAGAAAATACTTTCATCATCATTCAACACTTTCACCTCACTCATACATAATCACTGTCTTTGCAGAGGCGCTCAGATACGACAGCTGAGAATAGTCCCTCCCAGCTGTCACTATCCCAGACCCTCCTTTCAAGTGTAGGCATTGTACTTCCCATTTCCAGGACTCAAGTCCAACTAAATCAATTAACTGGTTTCCCTGAATCCCTTCACAAAATATTAACCTGCTCACACTCCAACAGCTCGTCAGGTCCCAAAAACCATTCGTCTCCATTCACTCCTATCTAACACGCTCACACATTATTATTACGTATTATTATTATTAATTTAGGGAACTGGAGCACAGATCCAATTCCTTAGATCAAGAGCCCTTCACCATGTACGTACTTTTCGTTTTCTTTCACCATGTACATACTACTACTCCAATCATATTATATATATATAAACACAATGTAACCTTTGCAAAGAAATAAATATTTTATTTATTTATTTATTTAAAGGAACCTCCCTTGAGGGGGAAGTTCACATCCCAAAATTTTGTTCATATCCAGAAGCAAAAAACCAACCAAACGACTGTTCATATCCTGAAAATTTTGCATGGTGGGGAGTTCATAAGCCAAGGTTCCACTGTATTTGGCAAGTATGAAGCTGATGTGTAGTAAATCAAGGATGTAGACAGAACATGCTGTTTTCAAGTGAAAACATGCTCTTTTCACTTAGTGTGATAACGTTCACACTAAGTGAAACACCATTTCAATAACCTCATGCTCAGTCGATGTCTTTGATTTAATACTTGGCAACTTTAGCACTTCACGAAGCCAAATGTTACCCCTAATTGTTTTCAATTCTGGGAATGACCCTAGGTTGCTAAATTCATTCTACTGAAAGATCACAATTGTACAGTATAAAACTTTCCAGTTATTATACCTCTTTCTTTGTACTTGTGTACGAGTGCATAATATCCCCGAGAATAGTTTATTCAAGCAGTATTCCTATAATCTTTCTAGAGTATCCATATTTGAGGTAATTAAATTTTTCATCACTTTTATAATAGACTAATGGTTAAATTTATCACTTTTGCAATAAGATTAACTTAAAATATTTATAAAAAAATTAATTAAACCTTTGCATAATTTTTTATACAATTCTGAAACATTTTCACAGACATTTTTAAAACTTATTTATTCATAATTTGTTGTACGTACATAAAGCAAATAATATAAAAATAGTCTAATCATCATTATGCACTAGGTAACATCATACTGAATCTAAATGTTCCCCCAACTTCATATTATGCACTCAAAATTTTAACAAACTCATTCATCATTCTTTGAAGAGTTAGTGTGTGTATATATATTGTGCTACCTCATGATTCACGATTATTATATTAAAAACTGGTTAAATTAACTAAGGCAGGTTTTCAACAAGGTGCACATGATTAAATGGTTAACAGGCACAATACTGAACTCACATTTCAGTGGAAAATGCACTAATGGAACAAGAGCCCTTTTTACTTAGACATTGTTAGCCAAAAAAGTTTGCACAATTTTTAATAAGTTTTAATACAAATTGGCCATCTAAATGACATGCAACATGAAAGCAACATGCACACGGAGTAATTCTCAAAGTTCACACAGCACTGTATGACCCTGGTGGATTTTGCGCTTAGTTTTGATTATAATAATCAAAGTTCACAGCATAATATCTTTGCATGATCTTGTGGTTCTGGGAGCCTGGCACACCAATAATGCCATAATACCATCTGGGGCTTGTGAATCTGGGAGACCAGCAGTGGATGCTAAGCAGTGTTATCAAACATAACTCAAGAATCACTGAACTCACAGATGGTGAGGAAGTACAGTATATAAAGAATTTTACTTTAATTACCTTTTTCTGGTTAATTAAATGTATTTTGTAACTAATCCTGCCAACTATCCAAACACTGTTTTGTCTGATACGGAAAAAGTAATAGTGTTCAAGTAAAAAAAAGTAAATTGTGCCAAAGTGTTAATGAATCAGTTGATGCAAATCCTACAACACACTGCACAGCTCTCCAATGCTTATCAAAGGGAATGAACCTAGTTCAACATAAATTAAAACATACATTATTTGGCAGTCTAATTCCTTCCTATATGAAGTAAGCCTGGCTGCAAGAGTTCTCTCTGTCTCACTCTTAGTGACCGGAGAATCAAGCCTCCACCAATTGAATGGCCCAAATGTGTTTAGCACTTCGCATAAATACAGCCTCTCCTCACTTAGCGACGTACTCATTTACCGACACCTCGGATTTACGGCTGGCTCTCTGACCAGTATTCATACTTAAATAATGTATATTATTATTATATTATAATCAAAAAGAAGCGCTAAACCACAGGGGTCATACAGCGCAGCAGGGTAGGACAAGATGCAGGGAGAATGGGTTGTAAGAGGGAAAGGGATGATTAGTAGGGTATGGAGTGCAGCAGGACAGTGGATAGTGCAGGGATAGAGGGTAGCAATTATTATTATTATTATAATCAAATAGAAGCGCTAAACCACAGGGGTTTAGAGGGTAGCAAGATATTGAGGTAGAAGGGACTGAGGGGAGTGCTAGAGGTATAATCTTCAGAGTTTGTGTAGTAAGTCAGTTGCTGTCAAAATGTCAATGACAGAGTCAGGATTAAAGGAAGGCCCATCAGCAAGAAGGGAAGGTAAAGAAAGGACAGCAGAGCGAAGACGATGGAGGTAAATTCTGCGTGCTCGTTGATAGAGTGGGCAGTCCAACAGAATATGGCGAACAGATACTGGAACCTGACAATGCTCACAGAGAGGGACAGGGAGCCTCTCCATGAGATATATAATGTATATTAGAGCTGATTTCCTCTATTCTGTTTATTTCAATATACAGTACACTACTGTATAAACAATTAAAATTATACCAGAAGTGTTATAAATGGTGCAAAGGTGACATTAAAACAATATCAAAGATGGTTGACACAAACTCACTACCATTATAGTATGCTCCTCACTTAGCGACGAATTTGTTTAACGATGTGGTCTCAGGAACGGAACTTCGTTATTAAGTGAGGAGAGGCTGTATAATAAAAATAACATAATTTAAGTGTACCACTAGTGCCTGTCTGTCTAAGGTTTACTATACGTACAGATACAGATATCAATATAAGAGTTAAGTCTTCTTATGCTAAATAAATACTGTACAATACATTCTCATTCTTGGTACATACGATATAATGCAACAATAATGACCAGTGGCAACCACATGTGAAACATTATATATTTGGCTTTATTTTTGAAAATCAGGACTCTATGAACATGATTGTGTCAACATGCTGTATTAGCGCCCCTTCAAGGAGGTACATTAATCTAAGGAATTGGTCTAGTGCTCCCTTTCCTTGGATTGAACCTCTCCCATTCCCTCAGGTGTTGCACTCCCCCACAAATGTAATATGTAATTATAATTCAAATTACCGAAGACAGTCTGTGTCATGCCATATAACATAAAAAGCCTCTCAATAACCTATTAAAAGTAGGCAACTTTTAATCAGAGCACTTTCAGGAAATTCTTTAGTAGCTTTTAAAGTAAAGTACAGAGGGTATGACTAAATTCTTTTACTGTATAGGGACCTGTACCAAAATAAAAATAATCCTTGCCAAAGGCTAAGCAAATGAGCAATACTGTTTATTTCTAAGTATCATGCCCTATAATGACTAATTACAATTCATTACTGTACTTAAAATACATTTCATAAGTTGCCTTGAATTTCAAGTACGTACAAATATTTTGTTAAATTTCTTGTTCATATTTATTAATTTAGTAATAAATTTAGCTTCCTTAATGCAGAGCATCTGTAGCAAAATAAAGAATTCACCAGCATATACAATACAGTACTCACATTTGAAGATCTTTTCCGTGGAACTACAATATTTGCGCTCACAAATATTGGACTCTCCTTATACAAATAGCCCACATATAGCAGAGAGGAGCTTACGACGACGTTTCGGTCCGACTTGAACCATTTACAGTCACACTCTCCTTAGTCAAATACAACTAGGGAGCAGTGCAACACAAATATATATTAACAGCTCCATTTATAACAAATTATCTGAATAAAGAAACTAGAAATTGCCTGCTGATTTAGTACAACATAAATCACACTGATTTTTTATCAGTAAATAAATATACTGTACTGATGTATATTTTCCAAGGGTACATGACAATTCATTGAACTAAAGGTTTACAAATTTGAGGAATACATGACCCATGTAATATACAATGGTCCCTCAGTTTTCGTGCATCTCCAAACTCGAACATTTATGTAAGTGTATTTTCGTAAGTGCTGTTGCAAGTGTATTTTTGGGGGTCTGAAATAGACTAACCTACGTGACATTATTTCTTAAGGAAGTAAATTCGTTCGGTAATAGCACTTGAGCAGCATTCTGGAACGAATTTTCGGCGAAAACCGAGGGACCACTGTACAGTGGACCCCCGAGTAACGAACACACCGGAAATCTTACAATTATGTAAGTATAATATTGTAAGTGCTTGTGGAAGTGTATTTTTGGGGGTCTGAAATAGACTAACGTACGTGACATTATTCCTTAAGGGAGTAAATTCGTTCGGTAATGGCACTTGAGCAGGCTTCTGGAATGAAGTTTTTACGTTACTCGGGGGTCCACTGTATATTCACCTTTAATTTCTCAAGCTTTTTTAATATAATTTGTAAAGCAATAGCATTTTAAATTAAAATAGTATAGTACTACAAGTGGTACTTTAGACAATTCAGGTGTTACCTGTGATGAAAAAAGTAAGTTTTATAAAGTGTACATAAGTACTGCACTAATAATAGAGATACTGTAAATGATTGTATAATCATGAATAAAGACACTTGTATACAATTCAGGACATATATTTAAAGAAACATTTTGCTACAGATGATGTTTTTCAGTCCTAATTATGACTGAAAAGCAACTTGAGGCAAAAAGTTTCCTTTACAAGAATAAAAAGGCACAATACTATGACACAAATAACCCACACATAAGAGATTGAATCTCATGATGATGTTTCAGTCTGAATTGTACCATTAACTATTAACACAGAGGAAAGGGAGCCAGAATATATACGAGAGGGATGTGGGAATGGGAGTAATTTCCTTTAATAAATGTTCTTTACAGTACATAAATGTATTTATCCACAGCCTGTTGGCATCACCCTACCATTTACAAGTCTTCTATAGTCACTTATAACAAAGGAAAATCCATTTTACAGATTAGCTGTAAGAGTCACCAGATTTTGTTGCCATTCTTTGGTACTTATCACAAACAATATTTATGTATAATATGAACAAATAAAATTACTAAATGTAAAAAGAAAAACAAAAGTTTTTCTTTTTATGTCACCCTGCCTCAGTGTGCGACAGTCAGTACATTAAAAAAAAATGGACAAATAAAAACGTGTATAAAATTATGATTATAATGAAAGTATGATGAAGGTTTAATAAGGACCTGGGTATGGTGGATAAGCCAAGAGATATGCTGCTGCAGTGATGGCATCGGTAGACAAGTTGATAGGAGAGTCAGGAGGACCAGTTGAAGGAAAATGAGAGGATGACAAAGGCAGTGGTGGAGGCTGTGTTGGTGATGACGCCGGTGCAGTAACTGGGAATGGAAGAATGCTAGAAGGGTTACCAATACCTTGATTTAGCCCCGAAAGCCCTGATGTTGTTACTGTGCTGTGCATTGACACGGTTGTTGAAAAACTTTGATGAGATGTCGTAAAGGTACACACAGATGAGGAGGAAGGGTTGCAGCTTGTGTCTCCTGTGCTACTACTCACTAGCTTTGGAGATTGGAGCACAGAAGAAAGATCATCAAATTCATCTTCTTCCAAGTCTTTGCTGTGTGCTTTCAACAGATGAGTGCTGAGATTGCAACTACGAGTAAACCCCTTGGAACACACATGACATACAAACCTTTTCTCTCGTTCCACAGCTTCAATTTTCTTTTTGCCCTCAGGGAGTTTTCCATGTATTTTTCTCAAATGCTTTCGCAAGATATGTTTACTTGTAAAAGATTTATCACATATATCACATTTTATCATGCCTTCACCATCAAGTTTTGTGCCATTTTTCTCATGAAGTTTCATATGACACTCTAATCTTTGTTTGGAGAGGAATTTGTAACAAATTTTACACTGTTCTTTAGTTTTATGTACTCTCTCATGTTTATCTAGAACATTTTTTCTTGTGAATGATACAGGACAGAGAGAACATTTATAATCCGAGGTTAGCTTATGTAATTTTTTATGAGAAGCAAGTCTATCTTTACGAGAAAATTTCTTTGCACACACCTCACAATCATAAGTTTCATTGTTATGTACGGCAAGGTGTCTCTTCAAGACATCTTTTCTAGAGAATAGTTTACCACACACTTCACATTTACTTTTATTATTCTTATGTACTTGCTCCATATGACTATCCAAGAAATCTCGTCTAACAAAAGTTTTCTCACACAGTTCACATTTGAATGGTTTATCACCTAAATGTTTCTTCTTGTGAGTATCTAAATTAAACAGTGAGGAACACAGGAACCCACAGGTTTCACATTTATATTTTTTACCACCATGAACTTTTAGGTGAGCTTGAAGATATTCTTTTGTAGTGAACGATTTTGGGCACTTTGAACACTTGTGTTTTTTTTCCTGATGTTCTCGACTATGACTTAATATATGCCTACGAAGCCTAGCCTCACGACTGTAACTTGCACTACATAGCTGACAAGAAAATCGTCGTGTCCTCACGTGTGTCTTAAGATGCTGAGTGTAGTGTTTGCCTTTTGCAAATGTTTTTGTACAAAAGGAGCAAGCAAAGAATGCTACTTCATCTAAACCGTGTTCCTTCATATGTATTTTGTAATTTCTAATATCTTTCCCAAAATCCTTTGGGCACAAGCGACACGAGAGATCTAGCCCCTTGCTTAACATGTGGGCTGCTAACCGAGATGTTTGATCAGGCTCACGTGGCTTCTGATGATACACATATTGTTTTGTGGATTTTTCAATAACTTCACAAGATGATTTATTTCCATGTTTCAAGTCTAAAGTTGATTTGTAGTGGCTATCACCAGCTCTTACCTTATTATCAGTCACTATTAGATCCCCCTCTGGAAGATTATGTTTAATCCAGTCTTCAATACTGGCATTTGGTCTTGACACTTGCCTATTTTCAACACGCTCATTTTTGACATGCACACCTTCCATAGTCCCTGCATTATAATTTTTCAGTGGCAAACTGTCAAGAGGTTCAGCTTTCAAGTATTTTCCATTAGCATTTTGTGATACATCAGTTTTGTACTCACGCATCTGAATGACACTTGGCTTTCTCCGAGCTCTGCTTTTCCTTTTCTTTGCACCTATTTCAGTTTTTCTAGGAGCCAGGTCAGTTCTGTGTAGACGTGAATCAAAGTTTGTGGACACTGTATGCAAAGGTGTTAAACATGGCACTTCACTATGCTTCTCCGCCATAGTATCAATACTGGCTGATGCATGGCACGAATATTCTCCTCCACTTGAAAAAGGCAGATGATATTGTAGCTGATGCTTATTTCGATTTACAAGATCACGATGCACAGGCTGGTTATGAAGTGGTCCATTACTCATCTGGTTATTTATACTGAAATTATTCAGTCCATTTACCATAGAGTAACCATTAACCACAGAAGCTTGGCTGCTTTGCATTGCTATTTTTCTTGCACTCTGAGGGGATGCTAATATCGCACTCGTTGATGAAGGATCTGCATGATTTATACCAAACACTGGAGTACTGACTGAGCACACTGGCTGTGTTGTTTGTGTAACATTTCCTGGAACAGCCATAACAGGCATGTTTGAATTTATTCCAATGTGACTGCTTGTTATGGGCATTCCTGGGAGGGGCAGCTGTCCAAATGATGAGTTTAAACAGGAATTGTGGCTAGCAGGGATAGCTTGACTCATGAGATTAGAAGCAGTACTCAAAGGAGGCACTAATCCTGTGTCTGAACCTGCTGAATAATGTAGAGCAGGGCCCCCTGTGCCCATGCTGAAGCCATCTCCACCAACTGCTAGATTTTCCGGCAACTCTAAATCTCGTGAAGTACCAAGATCATGGTGCAAACCTGATTCAGAATGTTGAGGTACACTATCTGTCATGTCATGAGTATCAGGAGGATCTAGAGCTTGTTCTGGAATTATATAATGATCTATGTCCATCTGTACAAACTCATCATTAACTTGAAACAATCCATTTAACGAGTGTTTATGGGTACACAATTGTGATCCTGTATTCACTTTCTCTCCACATAACCAACATTCACTCACATTTAAGGTATAGTTGGTGTTAAAATTTATGTGCCGGAGCTGAAGAACAAGTTTTCCGCTGTAGCAGGTCATCCTCCCATACACTTCAGCTGATTCTAAGGGTGTTTTATGAGACAAAACGACACCCTGATTGCTATTTCCTGGACCATGAGCCATGCCACTTGCAGCTTGGTCAAATAAGGAAGTTTCTAATTCTTTATGACTTGGATCTGCTCCAGATGATAATTCAGGTTCTAAATCTTGACATGCTAACTTGGCTAAAAGACTCTGAGCAGTCTCACTGTCTCCTTTAGGTAAAGAATTAGTAAGGTCTGTCATTTGGAATATATCCCCAGCATGTAAATCATCAAATCTGTGCAAGATTGAAGACAAGCCAGGGAGATGATGAATATCATTGTATCCTCCGCTGACAGAGGAATTTCCTGTTGACTGGAGGGAGTTTAATCCCCCACTCCCAAGACCACTGGAGCCCAAACTGCTGCCATGGCCTTTTCGAGCCCCTGGACCATCCAAGGCAAGGTCAACATCAAATCCCATTGGCCAGAGATCACTTCCTAGAGTTGGTGTCTCAAAGCCACGGCAGGAATGACTGTTGTCTCCCATGTTGTACCTGTAAAATAAATTACTTTTAGGACTTGTTTTGCAAGACCACTGTCATGAACATGTAACTCACACTTAGTTGTAAGACATAATAATAACTGGTGCAGTGGTACCCCAAGTTTCAGACATAATTTGTTCCAGAAGGCTGTTTGAGTGCCGTTACTGAACGAATTTGTTCGCATAAGGAATAATGTAAATTAGATTAGTCCGTTTCAGACCCCCAAAAATACTCTTACAAAAGCACTTACAATAATACACTTACATAATTGTTCGAGTTGGGAGCTGTATGAAACTCGGGGTACCATTGTACTGTATATAATAAAGAGACACAAGTATGCAGACCAAAGCTACACTTATGTCAGTGTTTCACTATGACGTAGACGTTTATCAAGTCATGACTACATAAAGCTTTACTTTATGTAGTCAAGAGTACATAATGAGAAGAGTTCAGCTCCATGGAGCTGAACTCTTCTCCAGGCTGATGGACTGATTACATCATCTTTACCTCAGCCCTTCTGCTGCCTTCAATCCATTCTCTGTATTTAACTGAAGAAGCTTATCCCATAGATGAAAAATTTCAACAATAAAGATACCCAACTATTGCACATGTGTCTTAATTATCAAGATAAATACATTATGAAGACTTAACCTAAGTAACCAAATGAACTTGTGTCACGTTTTTCCCAACTCAAGACAAATAATAAACTCTCTTTTACCTCGTCACTGTGTTGCCTTGTTTTCCTCCATTAGTGAGTTAGAGATGTGTCAGCTGTGGAGCAGGGACAGGGGTGAGATGTGTCGGCTGTGGGGCAGGGACATGGGTCAGATGTGTCAGCTGTGGGGCAGGGCCGGGGGCGAGATGTGTCAGCTGTG
Organism: Cherax destructor; assembly: GCA_009830355.1. Taxonomy (NCBI): domain Eukaryota; kingdom Metazoa; phylum Arthropoda; class Malacostraca; order Decapoda; family Parastacidae; genus Cherax; species Cherax destructor. Next base: position 125,329 of record WNWK01004272.1, on the reverse strand, counting down.
GGGCCGGGCCGGGGGAGAGATGTGTCAGCTGTGGAGTAGGGCCGGGGCGAGATATGTCAGCTGTGGAGCGGGGACGGGGGGCGAGATGTGTCAGCTGTGGAGCAGGGCCGGGGCGAGATGTCAGCTGTGGAGCGGGGACGGGGGCGAGATGTGTCAGCTGTGGGGCCGGGCGAGATGTCAGCTGTGGAGCGGGGACGGGGGCAAGATGTGTCAGCTGTGGGGCAGGGCCGGGGCGAGATGTGTCAGCTGTGGAGCAGGGACGGGAGCGAGATGTGTCACTGTGGGGCAGGGATGGGGGCGAGATGTGTCAGCTGTGGGGCAGGGATGGGGCGAGATGTGTTAGCTGTGGGGCAGGGACGGAGGAGAGATGTGTCAGCTGTGGAGCAGGGAAGTGGGCTAAGATGTGTCAGCTGTGGGGTAGGGACGGGGGTAAGATGTGTCAGCTGTGGGGCAGGGACGGGGGTAAGATGTGTCAGCTGTGGGGCAGGGACGGGGGTAAGATGTGTCAGCTGTGGGCAGGGACGGGGGTAAGATGTGTCAGCTGTGGGGCAGGGACGGGGGTAAGATGTGTCAGCTGTGGAACAGGGACAGGGGTGAGATGTGCCAGTTGTTGGTAGAGATGTGGAAATGTGTCAGCCATGGACAGGAGTGTGGAGCTGTGTGAGAGACCTTCCACTGGTCCACTACACTGGTCCACCACAGGTCCACCACACTGGTCCACTGCTCAGTGTAAACACTAGACACAGATCCCACGGGATCACAAAGCCACACCTATTTAATCTGATATTTTCATTTACACATTTCTTACCTTTCTCATCTAGTTTAAGTTACTATTTATTTTCACAGCTTCTCATTTTTTTGCAATTTAATCCACGAGTTGTATTATTGAGTCAGCTTATGAGTGTTGTTGTTTGCGTTGTTATTGCTGTCGTTTTTGTTTTTATGTTTTTACTATTGTTGCTGTTTTTGTTTTTATTGTTGTATTTGTATTGTTAGTAAGTAATTAAGTTTATTCAGGTATGCACAAATATAGTTACATAGATCATCATACATAGCAGCGTATGTGTAGAGAACCTAGGATAACCCAAAAAGGTCAGACCAAGTGACTTATTTCCATTGCTATTACTGATATTTTTGTTATTGTACGCTGTATGACCCCTGTGGTTTAGCTCTTCTTTTTTATTATGATAATAATTTTGTTATTGTTATTATTGTCTTTTTGTTATTACTGTTGTATTATTTTTGTTTTTGTTGTTGATCAATGAATATCTTAAAAGTTATTAACTTGACATGCTAAAGTTTATTACAATATCCTTTAAATTAAGCTGTTTAAAAAAATCTTGTAATTTCAGTGTTCAGAAAATACTAAGTAAACTGTAGGTGGGTTTCAACGATTTATTTGGACTGATTGCTTCTTATATTTGGATTTATTGCCGTTTTTACCATATTTTTGGTGAGCTGGTATATATGATGATATTCCTGTGATGGGAAAGTATATTGTCAGTGACTGGCTTGGGTCAGTAGATGACTTGGACTTGCCTAGAATGGGCCAGTAGGCCTCCGGCAGTGCTCCTGCTTTCTTATGTTCTTATAAAGACTCGATGATAAATTAGACACATGTGCAACACTTGGGTATCCTCATTAAAGATACCCAAGTGTAAAACATGTATCTAATTTATCAACTTGTCGGTTCTCTGGACCATTCGTCTACATTCTTATAAAGACTCGCACCACCCGTAGCTGGATCGTTAGCGCACTCAGCTCACACTGAGAAAGAGAGGAGCTTACGACGACGTTTCGGTCCGACTTGGACCGAAACGTCGTCGTAAGCTCCTCTCTCTTTTTTATGTGCGGGTTGTGTGTATATTGTTCCAGTCACGGTATTGTGCCTTTTTTGTTATTTATTTACACACTGAGGTCCGGGGATCGAATCCCCGGTACGGCCGGAAAACATTATCTTTATCTTTATTTACTACAAGTACATGTACATGGTATACAGGCCTAGCTGACATCAATGACATACTACTATATAGAAAGTCCCTTGTTATGCAGAGCATTTCGGGCAAATTAGGTCCTTGTCCCAGGATGCGACCCACACCAGTCGACTAACTCCCAGGTACCCATTTTACTGATGGGTAAACATAGACAACCGGTGTAAAGAAACACGCCCAATGTTTCTACCCGAGCTGGGAATCATTAGTGCGTGTTTTCTTAAAACACCTGCTGTCCATGTTCATTCCATCAGTATAAAATGGGTAAGTTTATTCAGGTATACACAAATACATTTACATAGATTATCATACATAGCAGCATATGTTTGTGTTATCCTAGGTTCTCTACACATATGCTGCTATGTATGATAATCTATGTAAATGTATTTGTGTATACCTGAATAAACTTACTTACCAGGTTAAAGATGTAAGAGAATCGAAGACTAACCCAAAAGAATTCTTTCAGGTATACAGAAGTAAGATTAGGGACAAGATAGGCCCACTCAAAAGTTCCTCGGGTCAGCTCACCGACAGTGATAAGGAAATGTGTAGAATTTTTAACACTTACTTTCTCTCAGTTTTTACATAGGAAGATACTAGCGATATTCCAGAAATAATAAATTATATAGAACAGGATGATAAACTATGCAGGATTAGGATCACAAGTGACATGGTCCTTAGACAAATAGATTACTTAAAACCTAACAAATCCCCAGGTCCTGATGAACTGTACGCAAGGATTCTAAAGAAATGTAAAGAGGAGCTTAGCGAACCTTTGGCTAATCTTTTCAACATATCACTACAAACTGGCATAGTGCCAGATAAGTGTAAAATGACAAATGTTATACCTATTTTCAAAGCAGGTGACAGGTCCTTAGCTTCGAACTATAGACCAATAAGCCTAACCTCCACAGTGGGAAAATTTATGGAATCAATAATTGCCGAGGCAATTCGTAGCCATCTTGAAAAGCATAAATTGATCAACGAATCTCAGCATGGTTTTACAAAAGGGCGTTCCTGCCTTACGAATTTATTAACTTTTTTTCACAAAGGTATTTGAGGAGGTAGATCATGGTAATGAATATTGTGTATATGGACTTCAGTAAGGCTTTTGATAGAGTCACACATCAGACTATTGAGGAAAATTAAGGCACACGGAATAGGATAAAAAATTGCCTGGATAGAGGCATGGTTGACAGATAGGCAGCAGAGAGTTTGCATAAATGGGGAGAAATCAGTGAGGAAGCGTCACGAGCGGTGTTCCACAGGGGTCAGTGTTAGGCCCTTTGTTGTTCACAAGCTACATAAACGACATAGATGAGGGAATAAATAGCTATATTAGCAAATTTGCCGATGACACCAAAATAGGCCGACGAATTCATTCTGACAAGGACATTAGAGCACTACAGGAAGATTTAAATAGACTGATGCAGTGGTCGGAGAAGTGGCAGATGCAGTTTAATATAGACAAATGCAAAGTTCTAGACATTGGAGAGGAAAATAACTATGGCACATATAAACTAAATAATGTAGATCTTAATATTACTCTTTGCGAAAAGGATTTGGGAGTTCTGGTTAAAAGTAATCTAAAACCAAGACAACAGTGCGTAAGTGTTCGCAATAAAGCTAACAGAATCCTTGGCTTCATATCAAGAAGCATAAATAATATGAGTCCTCAGGTTGTTCTTCAGCTCTATATATCCCTGGTTAGAACTTAAGCCTCATTTAGATTATGCACACAGTTTTGGTCACCGTATTACAGAATGGATATAAATGCTCTGGAAAACGTACAAAGGAGGATGACAAAGTTGATCCCATGTATCAGAAATCTGCCGTATGAGGATAAACTAAGGGCCCTGAATCTGCACTCTCTAGAAAAGCGTAGAATTAGGGGGATATGATTGAGGTGTATACAGTGGACCCTCGGTTTTCGTTCACCTCCAAACTCGAACAGTTATGTAAGTGTATTTTCGTAGGTGCTTTTGTAAGTGTATTTTTGGGGGTCTGAAACGACTAATCTAATTTACATTTGTCCTTATGGGAACAAATTCGTTCGGTAATGGCACTTGAACAGCATTCTGGAAAGAATTTTGAACGAAAATCGAGGGTCCACTGTAAATGGAAAACAGGAATAAATAAAGGGGATGAAAATAGCGTGCTAAAAATATCTAGCCAAGACAGGACTTGCAGCAATGGTTTTAAGCTGGAAAAATTCAGATTCAGGAAGGATATAGGAAAGCACTGGTTTGGTAATAGAGTTGTGAATGAGTGGAACAAACTCCCGAGTACTGTCATAGAAGCTAAAACGTTGTGTAGTTTTAAAAATAGGTTAGATAAATACATGAGTGGGTTTGAGTTGGACATGACTAGCTTGTGCTACTAGGTCAGATGCCGTGCTCCTTCCTTAAGTGAATGTGACCTGACTAGGTTAGGGTATTGGTTTAAGCCAGTGAGAGACTTGGACACTTGGGCCAGTAGGCCTGCTGCAATGTTCCTTATTTCTTATGTTCTTATGGTGTGGGTCGCACCCTGGGACATAACTGACCTAATTTGCCCGAAATGCTCTGCATAACAAGCGGCTTTCTATATAGTAGTATGTCATTGATGTCAGCTAGGCCTGTATACCTTGTACATGTACTTACCTGGAGTTTACCTGGAGAGGGTTTCGGGGGTCAACGCCCCCGCGGCTCGGTCTGTGACCAGGTCTCATGGAGGATCAGGGCCTGATCAACTAGGCTGTTACTGTTGGCCGCACACAACCCGACGTACGATCCACAGCCCGGCTGGTCAGGTACTGACTTTAGGTGCCTGTCCAGTGCCTGCTTGAAGACAGCCAGGGGTCTATTGGTAATCCCACTTATGTATCCTGGGAGGCAGTTGAAAAGTCTTGGGCCCCTGACACTAATTGTGCTGTCTCTTATCGTGCTAGTGGCACCCCTGCTTTTCATTGGGGGGGGATGTTGCATCGTCTGCCGAGTCTTTTTCTTTCGTAGGGAGTGATTTTCGTGTGCAAGTTTGGTACTAATCCCTCTAGGATTTTCCAAGTGTATATAATCGTGTATCTCTTTCGCCTGAGTTCTAGGGAGTACAGGTTTAGGAACTTCAAGAGTTCCCAGTAATTGAGGTGTTTTTACCCGTGCCTAAATTTACTTATTCTTTGAATTGCCCCTAATGCCATGGCATGCCAGTGGCTCTCCTTGCATTACAGTTTTATATTTGTATTATATTTGTAACTACCAATAACATTGTACACTTGTAACATGCATTGAAATAAAAATTATTATTATTATTATTATATAATTATTATTATGTGAGCAAATTACCTGCATGAGGTTTACAGGGTATTACCTGAATTATTACGTGCAAGTAATTTGGGTGAGATAAGTGTGACTTAAGTCACAGTAGGTCGCCGAACTGTAACTCCCTGGATGCCCACTTTTTCACCACTCTTACAAAAAGCTAGACCTGACAATAAAGTAATAATTACAATATTAAAACCAGCTACTCTGGTAAATTAAAATGTGGACTGTATATGATTAGGCTTGCTGGGTACACAAAAGAAATTCGTATTACTGCTTACTATTTAATTACTGTAGATGGATCACACCACAACACCGGCCTGACACCTAGACCCTACACTGGCCAGCTAGAGATCTAAATGCAAGGACTAATGGTGCACTTCAATGTGAGTGATGCTCGGATCCCTTATCTTCCGCCATCCATATGTAATTCATGAGGTCCCGCAAATTTCCTGTTCCAATTCTTCAGCAGGGGACATTAACACAGGGTCCTATTACAAATTCAGGCCGAAACATCCCAATTTGGCCTCATAAGATTCCGAATTATTAGCAGAATTTCCCACGACAACCAGTGTTCACAAATTACAAATGGTGTCTCCCCAGCGTCACTCAGCAGCTGTTCCACATCCCCCTCACTCGAAATTTATGGAAGGTCCAAATAGCATCACATTTTAATATGTAATTATTATATATTTTTTAAAATTTAAACATGCTAAATTTAGGAAAATTCAAAATTTTCCACATATTCATTTGAGCAATAAACCTAAAGGCACCTAAAGTCGGTACCTGACCAGCCAGGCTGTGGTTCGTACGTTGGACTGCGTGCGGCCAGCAGTAACAGCCTGGTTGATCAGGCTCTGGTCCAACATGAGGCCTGGTCACAGACCGGGCTGCGGGGACGTTGACCCCTGGAATTCTCTCCAGGTAAACTCCAGGTAGGGGTAATACAGGATCCGGGGGTGAGATGGGAGGAAACTGTGCTGGATCCAATGAGAGGTATACCTGGAGTATACCTGGAGAGAGTTCCAGGGGTCAACGCCCCTGCGGCTCGGTCTGTGACCAGGCCTCATGTTGGATCAGAGCCTGATCAACCAGGCTGTTACTGCTGGCTGCACGCAGTCCAACGTACGAACCACAGCCTGGCTGGTCAGGTACCGACTTCAGGTGCCTAAAGACAGCTCCATTTCCTTGGATTAAGAGCTCAGCACCCAGACAATAGTGGTGGGCACAGTTCTGCTAACCGCTAATTAGCGGAACTAACTTTTTGTTTAGCGGACTAGCTTTTCTGCTAACTTCAGAAACTGCTAGCGGACCAATTAGTTTCCGCTAAATAAAGTTCCATTAACTTTGAGTTGCTAAAAAAAATCATATGTTGTTGGTAGTGGGAAAGCAGTGAGGAGAGCATCAGCACCACTGATGAGGATGAAGAAGATGACTTCTTCAGCAGCATCACTCAGTTCCGGGACAGCAGGAGCCACAGGTCACTGAAGTCGAAGGCACAGAGCATGGTGAAGACCTGGCTGGAGACCGGTTCGAAGGAGGTCACGAGTGAAGTCATCTTCTTGGGTGAGCAGGTCTTGATCGATCTATTCATTAGGTACAACACCGCCATCCCATCCAGTGCTGCAGTTGAGGGCCTATTCTCTATAGGCAAAGATATCTTGAGGGGCAAGAGAGCCACTGTCAGATGGAAACCTTGAGAGGCTGATGCTCATGAAGGCGTATGTTCACCCATCAGTAAAATGGGTACCTGGGAGCTAGTTGACTGGTGTGGCTCGCATCCTGGGACAAGGACATAATTTGCCCGAAATGCTCTGCATAACAAGCGGCTTTCTATATAGTAGTATGTCACTGATGTCAGCTAGGACTGTATACCCTGTACATGTACTTGTAGTAAATAAAGATATTATATTATTATTATTATTATTAAAGCGATGGAGAAGACCCAGCAAGAGTAATAATCAGCCCAGCCATCATCTGATCTTGGCATAATACCCATGCTATGCATTTTGTACAGTAAATAAAGTGTATGATGGATTTAAATTTATTTTTAATTTCATTTGTTCATTTAACTATTTGTGTGCACCTGTCTGGCTGTATCGCTGGTGCAGTGATAAGTTGGCCTCAAGGTTGCAACTTTAAGCACGATTTTCAACTACTTGTTTGTAGTTTATTGGGTTCAAAATCTAAATTAAGTTAAATGCAAACATGAACAGAAACAGAATAAAATGAACGAATACAATAAGTAACTGGAATTAATGAAGAAAACAGTCAAATAAGCTAACTCAATGTGTTCAGGTGCTATGGGGCTTCAGTACAAGTGCATCCTTGGCGGTCGCTAGCGTTACATCACAAAATTAACAGTCGCTATTATCGCACTATCTCCACTTGATCATCATATGACCTTGGCATTCTGTATCTTATTAGGAAGCTCTCCAGGTCTCTTCTAAAAGTCTTAAAAGTAAAAGTAAATGACCAAAAAACTAAACTGAATCTGAATTCATGTGAAAAAGTTAGCGTTTAGCTTTAGCTTCCGCTAATTTTTTGGCCGTTTAGCGGTTTAGCGTTAGTCGAGCTAATTTTATAGCTAGCGGATTAGCGGTTATTGAAGCTAATTTTTCGGTTAGCTGTGCCCACCACTGCCAGGCACCTACCTCCCTCCAGGGGAAAGCTAGACTTAATATTATGCATTGGTCTGCCCTGCTTCATACTTGGTTTTCTATGCCACAAAATTAGCTAGAAAATGGATTATTATTATGTAAAGCACTAAACTCGAAAAGGTCATACAGCGGCTGCAAGGCATGATGTGCTGGGAAGAAAATATATATATATATATATATATATATATATATATATATATATATATATATATATATATATATATATATATATATATATATATATATAATGAGGAACTGTCCTGGGACCTTCATCCTCGGAGAAAAGAATAAACTTCCTTCATGGAAAACTCAGTTCTCCCTGAAGCTGTTTGAAAAAAATTTCTTACCACCCTGTATATTTTACATATACTTTATTTAAAGACAAAATACATTGACAAGAATACTATAGGGAGTAAAACAACATAGATAACACTGCATGACAGTGTCCACCATTGAAGACACTTCAAGACTCCAAGCAGACATCAATCAAATCTTTAAATGGGCTGCAGAAAACAATATGAAGTTCAATGATGAGAAATTTCAATTACTCAGATACGGAAAACGTGAGGAAATTAAAATCTCATCGGAGTACAAAACAAATTCCAACCACACAATAGAGCGAAAAACTAATGTCAAAGACCTGGGAGTGATCATGTAAGAGGATCTCACCTTCAAGGACCATAACACCGTAGTAATCACATCTGCTAGAAAAATGACAGGATGGATAATGAGAACCCTCAAAACCAGGGATGCCAAGCCCATGATGACACTTGTGGGGAATTGTGGGAGATAAGTCTATCTGGGACACCGCCACTAGCAATAAACAAACTCCCAGAGAGATGACCGACTCGTATAATTTTACCGCAGTCATTCCCTTTAAGGTATGTGAGAACTTTACCCACTCCTGGCCGCACCCAAGGGGTACCTTCAATATTCTCACGCTAGCCCACTGCACTCTGGACCAGTATAAATAAATCTGAGTAGATAATATTAATAATTATGGTATGATTAAATTTAAGTGGACTGTATAGGTTATTAAACAACTGATCAAGTAGGAGGAAAGGTAGAGAACACACAATTAAGTTAACATGACCATCACTCACCTAATTAACAGCATCATAGCGGTGCATTGTAGATCGTTGACCTAGCTAAAGTACATCTACTGTGCGTAACAATATTATTGGCCAACAACAAAGACGACAGAAGAGTACTTAGCTTTAGATGAGGGAGTCGTTTCGTTGTTGACGTCTTCCTGCGGTCTGTCCAATCGCGATGGTAAGTGTTGTCTCGTCGAGTCAAGGCAAATTAATTTCCTTGAACTCTTATACGCCCACGAGACCGGGCGTTAGTTAACATGTGGTTGGTCGGGGTAGCGATTCAGATCCTCCCACTTTTCCGACCTTATTACTGTTTATACATATAACTTTACATACTACGTATATCCTGGCTTAATGCCCCACTAGTTTATACACATTCACCGTCTCGATACTTGGATTTCAAGTAGATAACTTGCGATATGTTAGTTCATCTCCTCCGCATCCAACATGGCGGTCGGGGTATGGCGTACCCACGCTAGCCTCGCTCGGTACAATCACCCCCTGATTATTTACAACTCGGTTTCACTATATTCACCATTTCACAATATTCATCGAATATATTTCAGTCTCTTCTAAGACGAAAGCCCCCCAGCATCAGGGGTTACGACTTTATCCTGTCGTGTGGTCGCTTCACTGAGTTGAAATAGGCCTATGTGGACATACCATGCCGGTGCCATTCGTTATTTCACAATTACTGTCCTATTACTGGACCTCCTGGACCGATTGTCCCACTTTATATTCACCGCGTCACTGGATACTCCTCCACATTACGAAAGGAGGTAATTAAATCCGGTTTGGAGGCCGGAATCTCCAAATTTGGCAGGCCATCCCATCACCTCAAATCCCGGGTGTAGGCTGCGTTTCCACTGACCACTCCCCTCTCTGCCGCCTCCCTGCCCAGCCTCTTCCCGCTGGTACGATGGTTCCCTATTCATACCCCCATGTACCAGCGGTACATTAAGGATATCTGTTCATATTGGAAAGTTTATCAATTACAACTTTCGGAAAATACCAATATTTTCCACAACACTTTTCAGGTCGCTTATTCTATCTAGGCTGGAATATTGCTGCACACTAACTGCACCTTTCAAGGCAGGTGAAATTGCTGACCTAGAAAATGTGCAGATAACCTTCACGGCACGCATAACTGCGATAAACCACCTCAATTATTGGGAACGCTTGAAGTTCCTAAACCTGTACTCCCTAGAACGCATGCAGGAGAGATACATCATTATATACACTTGGAAAATTCTAGAGGGATTAGTACCAAACTTGCACACGAGAGTCACTCCCTACGAAAGCAAAAGACTCGGCAGACAATGTAACATCCCCCCAATGCAAAGCAGGGGTGCCACTAGCACGTTGAGAGACAACACAATAAGTGTCAGGGGCCCAAGACTGTTCAACTGCCTCCCAGCATACATCAGGGGGATTACCAACAAACCCCTGGCTGTCTTCAAGCAGGCACCTAAAGTCGGTACCTGACCAGCCCGGCTGTGGTTCGTACGTTGGACTGCGTGCGGCCAGCAGTAACAGCCTGGTTGATCACGCTCTGATCCAGCATGAGGCCTGGTCACAGACCAGGCCGCAGGGGCGTTGACCCCTGGAACTCTCTCCAGATATACTCCAGAGCTACATCTCAAATACTTCATCCAGCTCTCCGGCAGTGGGCCGCGTGCCCAGAATGCTGCAGGCATTTCCCCTCTGGATTGCAACACTGAGTCTCTGAAAGAGGAAGCTGGCCACCCTGTGGTCCTTGGTTTCTATGATGAGTTTTTCACCCAACTCTTTGAGAAACTTTAGAGCACACTTGCCCCATGCTCCCAGTGGAGTGGTAGTAGAGATTTCCGGGAGGATTGTTCGCACAGCATTGATTATTTCCTGGTTCGTTGTGATAATCTCACACTTTGAGGGATTGAGGATGAGTCCTAAGGCTTCTCCCTGTGTCTTCACCAGTTGTAGGTCATCTACCAGGGACTCTTCAGTACCTGCCAGAGTGCCATTATCCAGGTACCAGATGTTGAGCTCGCTGCATAGGCTGGAAGTTAGTTCTCTTACTGCCAAGCAGAAGAGAAGTGGAGCGAGTGTATCACCCTGCTGAACACCCTCTGATGAGGGAATTTCATGTTCGCCACACAAAAGAGTTGAGGGTTTCCTGTAGTCAGCTGAAATAAAGGGAAAAAGACTGGGGAACCGATCCCGAACGGCCGGCAAGACCATATCTTTCTTCACTATATTAAAGGCATTTCTAAAACCAGGTTTGAATACGGCCTTGTCTTTTGGTAGGTCCCTGATGTAGGCCCTTGCCGCATGAGCTGCGGCTTCCCTGCCTTGAGAGACCCCAAAGTCCAGTTGGTGTGACTGGAGTAACCTGGCAGCTTCTAGGCGAATGTTTCTTACTGCTGCTTTGGCAACGAGACGGCGAAGAGTGTAACCAACAGCAATGGGTCTGATTCCCCCATCCTTCTTCTTCAAAGTGCATAATGAGGCTCCAAAAAGAAAGGTTTAATTTCTTCTGGAATTCGCCCAGCCAGGCAGTTGTTGACGAAAGTTGTTAATTCGGTGAGAAGAATTGATGCAGATACACCGAGTACTGGATTTACCATCTCTTTGTGGTGTTGTGGTCGAATTCCAGTGTAACCCCCTGCAGATCCTACTGGAAATGACAATATCGCCTTATAGACTTCTGATTCTGGCAAAATTAATTGTTCAGTGATGGAGCCTCCCTCAGGGTTGTTGTTGATGGCTATGGTGTCCCTTGTCGGATGCTTGTCTCTTAGTGCTTGAGCTGTGGTCTCATCTTTGGGAGCTACAGTGTCGTCACTTGTAATTATTCTGATTGCTCCCACTGTGTTACCTTCTTCGATTTTTTTGCTAACCTGTGCGCAAATATTCTCGTTTTCAGTGGAATCTTTCTAGGGTCTACCTCTGTGATTCTTGCGATGATGGGGCAGAGGGACACAATGGACATATGGGCGAGCCGCTTTAGGAATGTGGGATAGGGTACTGCTAGCAGTGGATTTGAATGCCTGGAGAAAGTTTTCGCAAGTGAGGAGGTTGCGATTGGAATTGTCATCTGCCTGTGGAGGCTGTGGGCTGCTCTCTGCTGGGGGCCTATGTGACCCTGCACACCCATTGTGTGCACGAATAAGGCCATCTCTGTTGCGTGCTCGAAACTCTCCACACACCTGACATGTGCCTCTTCTTTCATTGTTGGGTGCACTGTTTCCCTGGCTTTGTGGCTGGCTGGCTGCATCATCTGTCATACCTCAAACTGTGGTAAGCCAGGGCTGTAGGGAAATGGCACATGACACATACGGCATGTGGTTCATGGTGGGTGGTGGTGATGAGGGGAGGACTATATTATGCAAATACCGCAAACCAAGCTATACAGGATGCAAAACAACCACGGGGGAGTAGAATGATAACTCTAGGCCTTTCGTATTGCAATCAACACATCATCAGGAGATTACAAAGTTGCAGAAAAAAGAAGGATGTCCGAGCCATTACGATCCCAGAGGATGTAGTCACTGCAGTGAGGGAGGGAGAAAGAAAGAGAATGGAACAGGAAATGCCCCCAGGCATACCAGTACCCATAGCCAGAAAGGTTGAATATTACAGCAATAGAAAAATCCCACAAACGCTGATATTGTAATAATATTATGAGAACAGATTACATAACTTAAGAGGTGATATAAAAAGACCAGGAAAACATTACCTGAAATTCTAGGAACCAAAAAGATATCCAAAAACAGAACAATCAAACTAACAAAACCAGATGAGCCCCTACAGACTCAATGTTTTCTTCTCCACCGTAGGAAAAAACCTAGCGAGCAAAATCCCAACCTCAAACACCCCTCCAAAAGACTAACTCACTGGTACCTACCCGAATACACTATTACTAGCTCCGACCAACCCAACAGAAGTCTCGCTCATCATCAACACACTTAAAAACAAGGCAGGAGACATAAACAGCTTACCACCTTTTATGTACAAAAAAGCTTATCAGGTACTGTCACCAATTATTGCAACACTCTTCAACAAATCCATCGAATTCTCCACCTTCCCAGCAATTCTCAAAATAGCGAGGGTCACCTCAATCCACAAAGGAGATGCTCGAGCAGATCTGAATAACTATAGGCCAATATCTAATTTACACCTTCTCTATAAAATCTTTGAAAAAATAATTCATAGGCAGATCTATTCCTACCTCATCTCCCACAACATACTCAAGCCCTGTCAGTTTGGATTCAGGCCTAATAAAAACACGAATGATGCTATTATACACATGCTAAAACTAATATACACCGCTCTCGAGAAAAAAGAAGTCCCACTGGGAATCTTCATTGATTTACGTAAAGCTTTTGATACAGTTGACCGTGATTTGTTGCACATAAAATTATCACACTATGGTATAAGAGAGCACTCCCTCAACTACCTAAAGTCATCCTTAGCAACAGAAGCCAAAAGATGTACACAAATGGAGCTAACTCTTCCACACAACCAATTACAGTCGGCGTCCCACAGGGAAGTGTCCTTGGCCCACTTCTCTTTCTTATTTACATCAATGACCTACCAAATGCATCTCAACTACTCAAATCCATATTATTTGCAGATGACACTACATACGTCTTCTCTCGCCCAAGCCCAGTCACACTAGCCAACACTGTAAATGCTGAATTACAGAAAATATCTACCTGGATGATAACTAACAAGCTTACTCTCAATATTGACAAAACCTATTTCATTCAGATTATCATTATGTTCCACTTAACATAATGATAAACGGATCACCTGTCACAAGACTCACAGAGGGAAAATTCTCAGGAATCCACCTTGACAGTAGCCTCAAATTTCAGACACATATACAACAAATCTCCAAGAAAATCTCTAAGACCGTAGGCATACTATCAAATATACGGTACTATGTTCCACAACCAGCTCTCCTTGCCCTGTATCACTCACTCATTTACCCCTATCTCACCTATGGAATTTGTGCATGGAGTTCAACATCAATAAACCATCTCAGACCACTAATAACCCAGCATTCGTCGCCTGGCCTCTGCGCTGAGTGGTTCTCTTGCTGCTGACTCCTGGTGGCCGACGAGCGAGTTACTGATTTTCAGCAATATGGCGTCTGGGGAAAGGAGACGGATCAAGACGGTGTGTGTTGAGGTCTTGCGAGGCGCAGTGTACTCAGACAGCATGACTGTTTTGTTGCCTGTGATTCTTCACGATGCATATGGCATCCATGCTGAGGAATTGAAAGGTATATAGCTGAATGGTGCATACCGCATCTTTGTCAAGTTTGTAATAGTGGCGGTGTATGAGAGGGTTGTGGAGAACTTCCAGGACAAACGAGTGGTGATCAACGCTGGCTTGGAGGTATGCTTGAGGGATATCTCCCGATATTATACCTTTATTCGAGTTCGCAATGTCCCATTTGAAGTTGATGATGCAGATATTCATCAGGCATTCCAGCAATTTGGAGTGGTCATACGGCTGTGATGGGCAAATGGACCAACGGCATTTATGCAGGATTGCAAGAGGGGTCATATTCACTTAAAATGACTCTACAAAGCCCTACTATACCTTCCTATGTTGTCCTTGATGAATTTAGGACTCAAGTCTATGTCACATACGCTGGCCAGCAACGAACCTGCAGCTGCAGCTGCAGGTTCAACAGTATGAAAGCTATTGGAAGTTGAATGTACATTTACTCCGGGGAGCAGGGAAGGAGGAGTGTTTCGCCGCTTGGTGGAGCGAACGGTGGGTTCAGGGGCGGGGAGCAGGGAATTTATTGGAGTGGTGGGAATCGTGTGCAAAGCCAGGTATCAGAGATTATTACAGGGCCAGAGGTAGGGAGGAGAATTGGGGTAGGTACGGTTATGAGGGAACGGGGAGGTCACAGGAGGACGATATGGGGGTATTGAGGGGTTTATTGCGAGATATGCAAAATGATAAATTTGACGCGATCAGAATGAGAGGAGGCATGGAGGAGGTTTTGTGGGGAGACAGGCCATCGGCCTGTGTACTCCAGCAATTCAGAAAATGGCAGCGGGATATGACTTTAATGGATTTGGAGGTGTGTGAGGGTTTAGGAGGATATCGGGAGGGACAATGCTTGAGGACGACTGAAGGCATGAGTACATATGTGAATCTATGGTTTGAAGGGTATTTTAGAGAGGGGGAGGGGAGATAGGGAGAGGGACATAATAAAAGAGGGGATTAGGTGTATGGTAAGTGAGGAGGAGAGGAGGGATTTGGAGGGGGAGGTTAGTGAGGATGAGGTTTGGTGTGCGGTGCAAGGTTTGAGTGCGGGGAAGGCGCCTGGTCTAGACGGGATCCCCAACGATTTTTATGTGTGAAATTGGGGGGCTTTGAAAGAATGCTTGGTGCAAATGTTCAACTGTATGAAAGATGGGGGAAAGTTGGGGGGCATCGCAGAGTACGGGGGTGGTGGTTTTGGTCAAAAAGAAGGGGGTGGGTAGGACTTTAAGGGATTATAGGATTATCTCATTAATGTGTTCGGATTATAAGATTTTTGCAAAGCTGCTGGGAAATAGATTAAAGAAAGTTCTGGGGAAGGTCCTCCATCAGGGGCAATATGGGATTCCGGGCAGAAGTATGAGTATGGGTCACGGAAGAATCAGGGAATTTATTGAGGGTGGAGAAGGGGGGGAGGGTTAGGTATCGATTGAAAGGCAGCGTACGATAGCGTGGAGAGGGGTATGTTGTTCGAAGTCATGCAGAGCCAGGGTTTTGGGGAGGAGATTGTACGGTGGGTAGGGACTTTGTATGGGGAGGCCAAGATCAAGGTGCAGGTCAATGGGAGGGTGGGGGCTGTAGTACCAATGGGATGAGGTTTGAGACAGGGGTATCCCCTGTCTCAAATGTCTGCAGGACCCATTGTATAGGTTGATCTCGATGGGGTGGGGGAGGGGAGGGCGGGGAGGAGCGGGAATGTGGAGATCGTGAGGTACGTGGATGATACGATGGTTTTAGTCAAGGATGGAGAGGGACTCGAAAGTGTGGGCGTATTGTGGGGTTTTTTGCGACAGCTTCGGGGCTGAGGATTAATTGGGTGAAGTCCAAATTACTATTTGTTAGGCGGGTACAGGTGGACCGTGGTTGATCAGATGAAGATTTGTGGGGTAATCTACAAGGCAGATATGAGTGCGGCTAGGTCAGCGAATGCGGATGCGGTGGTGAGGGAGGTGGTGAGGCACATGGGAGGATGGAGGCTGGGGATGCAACGCTGCATCAGAGGGTGGTCATAGTGAACGCTCTGGTGTATAGCAAACTATGGTATGTTGTGGCGGTTTAGCCCATTGGGATCGAGGATGTAAGGGATCTTCAAAGGCGGGCTTTACGTTATATCTGGGGGTATGGGAGGGCATGGTTAAGCAAGGAGGTGGTTATGATGAGTGTACGGCAGGGAGGGTTGGGTCTCATACCTCTGGTGCTGAGGTTGCAGAGTATTTATGTTAGGCATCGATATGTATGGGTGGGAGGGGTGAGATGGAGATGGGTGGGTTTAGTCATGCAGGACGTAAGAAAGTGGTGGAGGGGAAAGGATTTGAGTGTATTTGAAGGCTTGTTGAGGTGACTCATGGTGGTTCGAGAGCCCCAAAGGATGACGGCAAGCCTGTTAGAAAGGAGGGGGGTGCAGGGCAACATTTTGTAAGGGGTTGCGATTTACCCGATGTATGATTGGGCGAGGATTTGGAAGGGGTTGCGGAAGTTGTGGTTAAAACCCCGGGTTCGAGAATTGGTGTACGTATAGGTTTTTGATGGGGGTTGTGGCATCTAAGGCGGTGTTGTATTGCATGGGGATAGGAATGGGGGCATCTTGTGATAGGTGTGGGGACGAAAACACAGCATATCATGCAGTCTATTTTTGTAGGGGTTTGGGAAGAGTGAGGGAATGGTTTGGACGCATGATACACATTGGCTTTTGACTTTGCGGGTGTTAGGGTTTGATGTGGGGGGGAAGGGAGGTATGGAGGGCTGTTTTGTATTTGGTGTCAGATTACTTGTTTGTATCTTGGGGCATGAGGGAGGAGACAGGTGAGCGTAGGGTTAGGGCCTTAGCGGCTGTGTTTTATAGAACAAAATGTAGGAATAGGGAACTTTACAGTGGGATGTGGGATACAGCATTCCCTGGGGGTTATAAGAGTTTGACCATGGAGGTGTTACTGGGTCTTTGACGGGGTGGGTACAAAAGGGGCAATATGCATGGATGGCTTTCCACGGAATAGGTTCGAGTGCTTGGGGGATTTTTTCTGGGTTTTTCAGATAGCATGCCTGATTTTGTCGACTTCAGGGTTTTGAGGACTGATGTAGGGAGAGGATCATGGTTTTTGTGAGGTACATGATCTGTCTGTAAAGTTTTCTTGGACAGTAACATGTATGTTGCTGGTCATATAAATTTTGATAATATACAAATATTTTTTGTTTTTGTATGTAGGTTAGGGTTACAGGGCCGTGTGACGGTTCCTGCTAGCTGTATTACATTTTTCATATTGGATAGAGTTTTTTGTATTTTGTACTTACTATGCCTTGTTTGAACAGGGTTTTTGTGTTTTTTAGTGGCAGAAAGGCAGGTGACTGTCCTTGTGTCCTACTGACGCGGGTTTTTGTTATATTGTGAAGTTTATTGTTTGTAATTGTGTAATTTTATTTCAAAATTTTTTTGGGGGGTGATCAATGTTCAGTGTTACGTGCCCTATGAATTTTGGGGATTTTGTTCAACCCCTATGTACATAAATTCTTGAGTTTATAGGTAGCATATGTATACAGGTTCATTTTGTTGAGTTGGTATCCTTACCATATATGTTGTACCATAAGTTTTAAATGAAAATGTAATAAACAAATTAGGATAGTGGGGAGGGGAAACGGGGAGGGAGCTTTTGCATGGTGTAGCTATTATAGTGTGAAAGGGGCTTTCACTTTCATGTCTTATTTTATGTATCTTGCAAAAGCCATATGTGAAGGATGGCATGGAGTAGTGGATTTTTTATGTAGTGTTTTTCACTGTTGTAAAGTAACGTAGATGGAGTGGTCTGGTTTCTGGCCACTGTCATCTCGTGTCACATGTTGTTAAAAGCTTTTTGTCCAACTATGTATCAGTAAGGTTATGTTTCTTTTGTATTATATGGTTTTCAAATTTAAATATGTGTACACTAAGGAAATACCTTTTGAGTAACAATAGTTTTGTATGTACTGATGTGAGTAGGTTTTCTTTAGGGTAGGTTATTGGTATTAAAGTTGTCCTTATCATATGTATATATTATATAGAGTTTGTCCTACAGTTCGTATGTATTGTTTTTGTGGTTGGCAAACCTATGGATCAGTGTTGTTTGCTTTATGTGTTATGTACCTTGTGTTTTTAAATAAAATATAAAAAAAATTGAACAATCCGCCACTGATATTGTATAATGAATGTTTATTGTGCTTAATAATTGCTGATTCTACAATATTCCTTTCAAGCCAAGAGGAACAAGGGAAGATAACTCTTGCTTCCCGCCCGTTTGCCGGATTATTACAAGCTCTAATGTGATTGAAAATCGCGTTCGACTCCTGTGCTATACGTATCGAATAACAGTGTTGTGATATTCTAACTTCTAAATATTTTCCTGTCTGTCCCATATAGGAGAGATTGAAACCATAGCAACTAATTCTGTAGACACCACCAGCACGCTGTTGGGGTGAATTCTTTATCAGAATGCTTTTAACATTCCGTGAATTTTTAAAAACTACTCGTATATTAAATCTTTTAAGGGCATTCGGCAGGATAGATAAATTCTCATTGTATGGGAGGACCAGCACATTCTTGGTCTGAGGTGTTATCCTTGGCTCTGTTCTATAAGTTTTCTTAGCTGCCAGCAAGGCAGATTCCACGAACTCCTTAGGATACCGCAGTTTCATGGCAATGTCAAATATTTTCCTAATTTCTTCATCTAGGAACTCCGGACTGCACACTCTATATGTTCTCAGACATATAGTAAGAAAGAAATACACTCCTTTTAACTCTCGTCTTATGGTTGGAATAGTAGTGAATGTATGAGCAGACATTGGTGGCCTTCATATATACTGTAAACTTAAACTTTCTATCAACTCGGTGTATCAACACATCAAAGGGGAAAATGGAAGTTTACAGTCCGAAAATCTTTCTTCAAGGGTAGAATGTAATAAGACCAGGGACTAAAGTGTTAAGTTTTAGTTAAAAGGTGAATCCAAGGGTCATATCATGGCCATTAAAGGAAGAACCATCTCATCCACTATCTGAACCAATTCTAGGCTCACGTGCAAGGTCACAATTTTAATGAGTTATGAAAATTCAATATTAAGTTGGCTCAACACAGGGGACAACACATTACCCATACCACCCACCACATAGTATCCACACACACACACACACACACACCACACACTATATATATATACAACAGGCCTAGTGTCTAATCAACATGTGCCTAGGACAAAATGGTAACTAACACACGAGGACGCAGCACGCACAGACACAGACACACACACACGCACACGAGCATACAAACATATACACGAGCATACAAACACACACACGTTAATGAGGAGAATTAAATCAGATGAAGATCAAGCAGCCCTTCAGAGAGACCTGGACAGGCTGGACACCTGGTCCAGCAACTGGCTTCTCGAATTTAACCCCGCCAAATGCAAAGTCATGAAGATTGGGGAAGGGCAAAGAAGACCGCAGACAGAGTATAGGCTAGGTGGCCAAAGACTGCAAACCTCGCTCAAGGAGAAAGATCTTGGGGTCAGTATAACACCAAGCACGTCTCCGGAAGCACACATCAACCAGATAACTGCTGCAGCATACGGGCGACTGGCAAACCTGAGAATAGCGTTCCGATACCTTAGTAAGGAATCGTTCAAGACCTGTACACCGTGTACGTCAGACCCATACTAGAGTATGCAGCGCCAGTTTGGAGCCCGTACCTGGTCAAGCACGTCAAGAAATTAGAGAAAGTGCAAAGGTTTGCGACAACGCTAGTTCCAGAGCTAAGGGGATTGTCCTACGAAGAAAGGTTAAGGGGAATCGGCCTGACAACACTGGAAAACAGGAGGGTTAGGGGAGACATGATAATGACATACGAAATACTGCGGGGAATAGACAAGGTGGATAGAGACAGGATGTTCCAGAGAGGGAACACAGAAACAAGGGGTCACAATTGGAAGTTGAAGACTCAGATGAGTCAAAGGGATGTTAAGAAGTATTTCTTCAGCCATAGAGTAGTCAGGAAGTGGAATAGTCTAGCAAGTGATGTAGTGGAGGCAGGAACTATACATAGCTTTAAGACGAGGTATGATAAAGCTCATGGAGCAGGGAGAGAAGGGACCCAGTAGTGATCAGTGAAGAGGCAGGGCCAGGAGCTGAGTCTCGACCCCTGCAACCACAATTAGATGAGTATAATTAGGTGAGTACATGTAGTAATGCTTTATTTACAGTGAACAAAGTCAGGGTATTTCTCCAGAATGGTCTGTAATATACCACTGTGGATAAAATACTTAGCCATTTCTTGAACATTTCTGAGTGAGTTGTCTCTAAATTCATTAATTTTATCGCACTCCAGTACATAATGACGCAGGGTGTGACAATAGTCCATCTGGCAAAGTTTACATTTTGTTTGGTCTACATCTGGTGGTGGTGATTTAACCTGCCAAAGATACTTGTAACCCAGCCGGAGGCGGGCGGTGGTGACATCCAAGAGTCTGCTTATTTTGTTGGATGCACCATAGACATGTGGCTCCTCCTCCATGATGGAATGGTGATAGATGGACTGACTGGTGTCAATCTCCCTAAGTCTTAAGTCAATAAAGTTCAATTGAAGTTCTTTTCGTATTATTGTTCTCAAACTGCTAACTGCTACCCCCTCTTTGAAAGCATACAGCTTAGCCAATTCATCAGTTCTATCATGCATCTGGAGACCAATGTGAGATGGAATCCACAGCATGTGCACTCTGACTCCACTGTCCACAATCTTACCACACCTGTGTCTAGCTTCTGACACAAGCATGTCACAGTTTATACTTAATGAGTTGAGAGCATTTATGGATGACAGAGAATCAGTTAGAATTAAAGTGTCAACCTTAGATACATGGACGCATTTGAGTGCAAGGAGTATGGCAAACAGTTTTGTCTAAAGGGAAGAGGCGAAGAGATTGATGCGTGCTCCAATTTCTTTAAGAGAGCCATCACTCTGTACGACAACAGCAGCACTACCAGCTGCACCAGTGGATTGGTGTACGGAATCATCAACGTAAAATAATTTGTGAAAGTGTGTTCTGTGTGACTAAGTTATCAATACAGCTTAATGCATCCTGTATGGCTCCAAGACGAAGCTTTGGTTGTGATTTAAGAAGAGTTTTTTGGGGGAAATGGAGGAATGGTAGTTTGGAATGAGGTAATATCCCATGGAGCGGAGAAGTGCCGCTGTTGCCTTACTTGACATAGATCATGTATCTGGTTCATGCGGAGGTCGGTTCCAGTTTTTTCGATCCATCTGGAGGGATGTTCACCAGTGCTGAGGAAAGTTTGGAGGGCTTCTGTGCAGGGGTTTGAATGGGCTTGCCTGAGTATATTAACCCCAATGAGGATATTTCTTTCAGTAACACGATCTCTGATGCTTGAACAACGCAGTGACATCAAATCATCAGACATGTTGATATTTTGCAATTTCTCGATGAGGTCAACAATATTTTTTAATTAAGTGGGCTTCAAATAAATAATAATAATAATAATGATAATATCTTTATTTCTACAAGTACATGTAGTACAAGGTAAACAGGCCTAGCTGACATCAATGACATACTACTATATAGAAAGCCGCTTGTTATGCTGAGCATTTTGGGCAAATTAGGTCAGTTTTGTCCCGGGATGCGACCCACACCAGTCGACTAACACCCAGGTACCCATTTTACTGATGGGTGAACATAGACAACCGGTGTAAGGAAACATGCCCAATGTTTCTACCCTCGCCAGGAATCAAACCCGGACACTCGCCGTGTGAAATGAGAGCTTTAGCCACCAGGCCACGGGGTACCTGTAGAATCGGCATATGATGCCGATCCTACAGAGCTAATGGGATGAATAACTGTGGCCGTCTTCGTTGTAATTACAGATGCCTCCTTCTTTAAATGAATTTATTTTAATGAGCCCCGTTTCCTTTTTTATAACTTATAGAAGTCTCCTCTTTAATGGTCCCGTTTTCTCGTCCCTTTAAATGGACCCGCTCTCTTGTGGATGGTACTCCATAATTGTCAATGACTTCCATATCACTAGCAATAATAATAATAATATATTTATTTACTACAAGTACATGTACAAGGTATACAGGCCTAGCTGACATACTACAATTATAGAAAGTCCCTTGTTATGCAGAGCATTTCGGGCAAATTAGGTCAATTTTGTCCCAGGATGCGACCCACACCAGACGACTAACACCCAAGTACCCATTTTATACTGATGGGTGAACCTGGACAGGGACAGCAGGTGTCTTATGGAAACACGTCCCATGTTTTCCAGCCGTACCGGAGGAGATTCGATCTCCGGAACTGAGATTGTGAGCTGAGTGCGATAGTGATCCAGCTACGGGACACCTGAATGTAAAATGTACTTATGAATGTACTTGTGAATACATCCTCTGGGATCGTGTTAGCTCGGACATTATCTTTTTTTCTGCAACTTTGCAAGCTCCTGATGATGTGTTGATTGCAACACGAAAGGCCTAGAGCTAATGCCGAATAGGTAAAATTGGTCAATTAGCAAGAACTCATTTAAAATTAAGTCCTTTATATATTTTTTTTCATTTATGTTAATGTAAAAATTAATAGTTTTTTACCAGAAGAACTTTAGAAAACTTACCTAATCTTATTATAACAAGCCCTATTTAATTTAGCCTAATGCAACTAAATATATTTTAGATAAGTTTACAATAATTTAATAATAAACGAACACAATGAAATATATTTTTTCGTTAGGTTCAGAATGTTTTTTGCGAAATTATTGCATACACAAATTTTCGCTTGTCTTATTCGGCAAGAAGAGCGTTGCTATTTAAGTCGAAATCGCAAGCTTTATATATATATATATATATATATATATATATATATATATATATATATATATATATATATATATATATATATATATATATTGCTAGGCTTTAAATAGTAATTATTATTATATTCCAAAAGAAGTGCTAAACCCACTAGGGTCATACAGCGCTGACATTATGACGTTATGCTAGTTAATATACACATGTTAAAGACACTCATAGAAGCTAGTGTCTCGGTGCTGAACAATACTGTCACTTGTAAACTACTCTTTGTATACTACACAAAGAAATAAGAATTCTGATTTTTTTATTTTGATGTATGATAATTGTACTTATGTGTACCTGTGCCTAAATATGTTTATTTACTTAGGTTAAGCGTTTAGTTATGATAATGATGATGATGATGATGATGATGATAATAATAATAATAATAATAATAATAATAATAATAATAATAATAATAATAATAATAATAATAATAATACTTACCTACAAGTTGTTGGAAAAATGCATTGATCAAGATTTTTATTAAGAAAACGTTTCGCCACATGTGGCTTCTCAAGCCACATGTGGCTTCTCAAGCTACATGTGGCTTGAGAAGCCACTTGTGGCGAAACACTTCTTTCTTATTAACTGTTCTGATCAGTGCATATGTGTCTTTCACCTACAAATATATTTTTTTGCAGTTTTCTTAACAAAATGACAATTTTTAGCTTGATGCATCTAATATTATCTTCTTTTTAAGTAGAGGATTTGAATCTGTCATATGTCCAATTGCTCCCTGCTAAAAATAAATGGTTATAATTATAACCTTAATTTTGAAGGGATGGAGGGGTAAGCCAGTGGAAGGCCTCGGTCACATGACCAAAAGCTCCAGCTGCTAATCTAACCTCCTCCCTACCAGTGCTGTCTGTACATCAAAAACTTATCCAGAGCCAAAACGGTAACTGTGCAAGTTCCAAAGGATTAAGTAAGTTTATTTATGTACAGGTACATGTAAGTACAACTATCATACCTAGTAACTTGTATGTAAATTACCTAGGATAACCAAAAAGAAAATACAGTGAAGGGGATCATGGAGAGAATCCTTGCTACAACTCAGTGCTGACCCAAGACAACCTCTTTATTGCTTCACACAAATATTCCTGGCAGTTGCCCTGATGGGAATCACCAGAGTGCGATAACTGGAGAATGCCTCATCTGGTCGGCTTGAAACTTTCAGCATCAAAAGTTTCTTAATTAGTGTTAGACTTAATATTTTAGTAGACATTGTAGCCTCTAATTTGCAAATTTTATTAATAAAAAAGTTTGGAAAAACCATACTTTTCTAGTCTTAAAAAATTCAAATCTGAATTTAAAATATTTATTATACATACATACGCACTCGCAATCATACGCAAAAATATACATACGAACATGGATACATCCGGGGGTCAGGAGCTAGCTATGATTCGACCCCTGCAACCACAAATAGGTGAGTACCTAACCCTCTCCCAACCCCCAGACTGAAATACTGATTTCTTTACTGCTTGTGTCTCACCAGACGCCTCACACCCGTCACCTCACCTGTCAATAACATTGTACACTTGTAACATGCATTGAAATAAAAATTATTATTATTATTATTATTATTATTATTATTATTATTAATGTACATACATCAAATAATCACCCACCACCACCCTCCCTCACATGCCTAGTACCCCTCCCTCACATGCCTAGTACCCCCTCCTTCACATGCCTAGTACCCCCTCCTCCACATGCCTAGTACCCCCTCCTTCACATGACTTGTACCCCTCCTTCACATGCCTAGTATCCCCTCCTTCACATGACTTGTACCCCCTCCTTCACATGTCTAGTACCCCTCCTTCTCATGCTTAGTACCCCCTCCTTCACATGCCTAGTATCCCTCCTTCACACGCCTAGTACCCCTCCTTCACACGCCTAGTACCCCCTCCTTCACACGCCTAGTACCCCTCCTTCACACGCCTAGTACCCCCTCCTTCACATGCCTAGTACCCCCTCTTTCACATCCCAAGTAATTTTCTCCCTCCTTGTTAAAATTCAGCACATTTCTTTCTCATTATCAGTAAACTGTCCAGAGTTAGTTTTAAGTGAACCCAACTTTTCTCTAATCTTCGTTCCATATTCTTGGAAGAAACTTTCTGGATTTGTCTTTGATTTCTTTTCAGCTTTAATGTCTTATTCTCCTTTGAGTTTTTTTGTTTCTTTATATGAAGGTTTTAGTTCGTAAGGTGACCGTCTCTTCTGCTGTTGACCTATATTTTTTTTCTTCTTCTAAAGATGTTTCAGTTTCTCATTTATCCATTTAGAATCATTTTTAGGTGATCTGATAATTATATTTGTTTTTTTTTGGACAGCTTTTACAATATTTAGAAATGTATCATACTGTCGTATCTCCTCGTTACTATGTGTAAGATCTTTAATAAGACTGCAGATAAATTTATCCCATTCTACACCAGCCAAGTCTTTCCTAAGTTTATTGTAATCTGCTGTATTATATTTATTATCGTACCGTCATATAATGACACATATGGTTACTTGTGCCAAGGTCTTCGATGATCTCTACATTATTTACAAAGTCTCTCCTTATTTGCCAGAACTGGCTAATGATGGTAAGTCCTTCTCAACCCTAACTAATCTCATCAATAGTAGTTGTACTACTACTACTACTACTACTACTACTACCGCTACTACTACTACTACCACTACTACTACACTACTACTACTACTACTACTACTACTACTACTACTACTACTACTACTACCACTACTACTACCTACTACTACTACTCTACCACTACTACTACTACTACTACCACTACTACCACTACTACTACTACTACCACTACTACTACTACTACTACTACTACTACTACTACCACCACCACCACCTTGCTACATGTCATCTGCCTCGCAACATTATATGTACTTCGTCAAAGCTGAGGGATTAAATGCATCTTCTTCAAGACGATCTGAAAGTACTTTATGTCTTGTACTTCTGTTACATCCCTCTCGAAGCTTACCACCTGACTCCTACCACTAGTCTTCTCTTCTCCAACTCTCTTATTAACAATAGACAAGATTGACCACTTTCTCGGACACATAACACAGGTGGTATTTGAAAACATGGACGTTACTCTTTTCTGTGTCCGTTTCTGAGGAGGACGATGATGGCCACTGTGAGAAATCAGTGACTCCAAAGAACGCATTATTCTTCTCTTGTCGCTGCTTCTTTATATTTATTGCTTCCTTTTTTCCGCGCTGACTTTGCTGACTATAACATCAATCTCATCCATGGAAGATCTTTGATCTTCCCTCTGGTACACTACGAAGGTCTTATCCCTCTTTTTTTTTGACATGATCATCATCACATCGTTGTAAACCACATTGACAAGACGCACAAATAACCCGCACATAGGAATGAACTTATGACTATGTTTCGTTTCGACTTTGAATATTAACTAGTCACAGTTGTGTTACTAGTTAATGGTGGTATAAACCTAGGTAATAAATACCAACAAGTTGTTTTCTAATAAATATGTCAGTGTTTGCTTATGTGTCTTTCTAAACCAACTAGTTAATGGTACAAGTCGGACCGAAACGTCGTTATAAGTTTCATTCTTTTTGTGTGTGAGTTATTTGTGTATTGTTCCAGTCACGGTATTGTGACTTATTGCTTGTTGTGTGCGACAGGTCTCAGTCTCCAGCACGCGTCTTTATGAACTTATTATATTCATGGACTATTTTCAGAAGTTTGCCTTTGGTGTTAGTCAAGGTTGACGCTGGGATTCGTAGCCTTTTCCCATATCTCTAACATTCCTTGAAAAATGTTTTTCGTGGTGGAGAGATGGAAGTGATACTTCCTTAGCACCTTGTCTCTGGAAGGCACTCAGGCACCGGTGATGTCTGGACCAGGTTTCCATAGGGATGGGTAACTTCGTGTTGCCTTATCCAAACTAAGAGAACTCCTGTAGAAAGAAGAAAGAAGAGGATGCGACCCGCAACAATTATTTACCATCCAGGTACTTATTGCTAGGTGAATAAGGGCAGCGAGCGCAGGAAACATACCCACAGCGTCTCGAGGATTTTATCTGGCTTATATCAACTTTCTGCGAGCATCCCAGGTACCTACTTCCTGTTAAACGAGCAAGGGTAGCAAGTATAAAGGAACATATCTAACGTTTTAATTTATGCTGAACTTTAACTCTGGTCCTTCAGAGCCACGTGCCACACCGAAAAATTAATGTAAAAAACTAATGTAAAAGACCTGGGAGTGATCATGTCGGAAGATCTCACCTTCAAACACCATAACATTGTATCAAGCACATCTGCTAGAAAAATGACAGGATGGATAATGAGAACCTTCAAAACCAGGGATGCCAAGCCCATGATGACACTCCTCAGGTCGCTTGTTCTATCTAGGCTGGAATATTGCTGCACACTAACTGCACCTTTCAAGGCAGGTGAAATTGCTAACCTAAAAAAATGTACAGAGAACCTTCACGGCACGCATAACTGCGATAAACCACCTCAATTACTGGGAACGCTTGAAGTTCCTAAACCTGTACTCCCTAGAACGCAGGCGGGAGAGATACATTATTATATACACTTGGAAAATCCTAGAGGGATTAGTACCAAACTTGCACACGAAAATCACTACCTATGAAAGCAAAAGACTCGGCAGGCGATGCAACATCCCCCCAATGAAAAGCAGGGGTGCCATTAGCACGATAAGAGACAACACAATAAGTGTCAGGGGCCCAAGACTGTTCAACTGCCTCCCAGCATACTTAAGGAGGATTACCAATAGACCCCTGGCTGTCTTCAAACAGGCACCTAAAGTCAGTACCTGACCAGCCGGGCTGTGGTTCGTACGTCGGTTTGCGTGCGGCCAACAGTAACAGCCTGGTTGATCAGGCCCTGATCCACCATGAGGCCTGGTCATAGACAGGGCCGCGGGGGCGTTGACCCCCGGAACCCTCTCCAGGTATACACCGATTTGGAACGAACTCGAGCCCTTCCGCCGGGAACCGAAGGCACTACCAATGAAACTTAAATCAAGAGCCCTTCGCCGACATCAAGGTACCCCCATGAAGGGAAGAGGCATGACCAGAGCAGTAAAAATGCCTTCACCATGGCGATTTAAAAGTGGCGCCGCGAGTCTCGCCAGTTCTCGTGGTGCTTTGCGGCACCGCGACCGCGTCCAGCTGTCAGTTGACGCAATGGTGGAGTTGTGTGAGGGCAAGATGGCAGAGCTGGAGGTCTCCGTGCCTCTGGCTCAGTTCGACACCGACGAATGGGCAGAATTTTCAGACTTTCAGTCCTCTCAGGACCCTAACTGCAACACGACTACGACAAACACCACCTCGGGCGTCCCAGAGAAGAACGACAATGAGTTTTTGGATAACATGTCCGACACTACTGAAACCTTCAAGGATACCTTCTCGACCTCGTTAGAAGACCTCGTCAACACCTTCGACGAGAAGATAACCAAATGCTTCTGCAACTACGAGGACCAGGTGGAAAAATACGCGCCGGTACAAGTGAGGACCCAAGAGGAGATCATGAACGACTGCCAGTAAGTACATAGTATTATAATAGTGGTACTATCGGGGTGGAGCACCGTAGAAAACGTACAGGGTGTCGTCTGCAGCTGAATCGATGAATGAGGCGCGGTGGTCGTCCCTATCTCCCTCATATTTCACACCCCATTCTACCATTCCATGTCCCTATTATACCTTACGGCTGCCATGGCGAATTCATGGGGAGCTTCCCTACCTGTCAAGTACTAGTTGTAAACCGAGCGACGCGTTTTGGTAGAGTTAAACAATAAACTTTCACTCTTGATCGTCCCACCTCCCACCCATAGGATATGCAGGGACAAAAACATTCTGATCCTAAATTATTCTCTTTTTTTCAGCATGGATCTATTAATTTTTTATACTTCCACTGTATACTGTCATTATCGACTCATTTTTTTCCGTTCACGTCCTGATACAAAGTTATGGTCGGAACATCT
The DNA here is from genome assembly GCA_009830355.1 of Cherax destructor. Lineage (NCBI taxonomy): Eukaryota > Metazoa > Arthropoda > Malacostraca > Decapoda > Parastacidae > Cherax > Cherax destructor. Next base: position 96,140 of record WNWK01004272.1, on the reverse strand, counting down.
TATAAACGTATAATTAACATACTGTTTATGCAAGTTACGCAATATTGCTAAGTTTTGAATGTTAACAAGATTAGTATTATTATAGTCACAAAGCACTAAACCCGGTGTGAGTCAGTCAGGATTGCTTAAATTATTGAAATAGTTGGTAAACATATTTTAAATTAATAAAGTTGACCTCAGGCGTTGCAGATAAAGTTTGTTATATAACACTGGTAAGTTTTAAATATTCATTAGTTTCTTTAAATAATTTACATTTCAAGGGGGTGCTTTGATGATGAAGGGCTCTTAATCCGAGGAATCTGAGCTGCCTTTCCTTGGGTAAAATTGGATTACCTCTCATTCCCAAGGCGATATATGGCACCTGTGGGTTTAGCGCTTCTCCATGAATATAATAATTTATATAGTATGTAAAAAAAAGAGTAATTAAGACTTCACCTCAAGTACTAGACTGTCGCAGTGGTTTGAAAGCAGCAGTTTAGCAGTTAGTTAAACTATTGTTGCGTGTACAATGACTGGCATTGTGGCACTTGCTCTTGTGTCAAGTTCACTCAACAAGAAGGTTGGCATTCTTTACCAAGGTTACCTCCCTTTATACACCAGACCGAGACTGATACCATTGGTCTTGCTTGACCTCTAGATGGTACTTGCAGCATCTGATGTTATGAGAATGCATATGCATTATTCGAGTGCAATTTTAGTTTACACAGACTTTTCAACAGCTTTCCTTCATGAATAATGGCGATTACCAACTCCTAGCTGTCTTTCAAGAGGGAGCTTGACAAATTCCTCAAGTCAGTTCCTTATGCGTCGGGCTATGGTTTGTACTTTCGACTGCGTGCAGGCAGCAGTAACAGCCTGGTTGATCGTGCCTTGATCCACCAGGAGGCCTGGTCTGGGACCAAGCAGCGGAGGTGTTGAGCCATGAAAACAATTTCAGGTGCTGCAAATGTTGTTAAGTTATAAATTAAGGATAAACGAATACACAAGTTGTCAAGAACGTATTGATTTTAGTAACATTTGAAGATAGTTGTGAAAATTTAAATGTAAAACAGCAAAACTGTTTAAGTAGCTTATTAATTTACTAATTACCTTGAAAGATAGAGAGCCTCTTAATCTTGCCAATATTATGATTACGTAAACATCAATAGTAGTTACACGATTGTTAATGCTGTTGAATATTAGCCTCATATATGTTAAATAACAAAAAAGGCACAATACCGTGACTGGAACAATACACACACAACCCGCAGTGCTCCTTTCCTAGATTATGACTGACTCCACTACTACCACTACCACTATCACTACTACCTCCATTACCCCTCCACCACTTTCTTGTGCCCTCCCCAGTCTGCCTGCCAATAAATACACCTTCCACCTGTCCTTCGTGTTAGTGTGACTTTGTAAATGGTCCAAGTCGGACCGAAACGTCGTCGTAAGCTCCTCTCTGCTCATATATGTTGTTGGTTGATAAATTAGGAAACTTGTTTCAGTTTTGTAATTCCAAGATAACCCGAGAAAGTCAAGCGCTGTGACTTATTTCCATTGAGATCCAGAGGTCCTCAAGGGTGCGACCTACAACAGTCAACCAACTCTTAGGTACCTGTTTACTGCTAGGTGAAGAGTGACAACAGGTGTAAGGAGACTTGACACATGTCTCGCCTCGCTTGGCACTTGAAACCACCACTGAACTACCCAAACCTGAAACGCACTTGTGAAACAATTTTTTACTTGTTAAGTGTTAAGAGGTTGCAAATCTTTCTTTTGTATTATATTTTCTATATCGTGTTTAGGTTAACTAGTGTAAACGCCAGTGTTGGCCACACCCAGTGATAGCCTCGACCTTTGTGTGTCGTTCATCTGCCATGTTATAATTCCACTGCTGCTTTTTGTTGTAGCTCGAGGTTCCACCTGTCGTTGCATTCATCATTTGTGTCATTTGACTCCAGTTGTTCTTGCCACCACTAGTATCACCACTTATGTTGTTACTTCAGTGGCCTTGATGGTCGCTGCTGCCGTCAGTGTTTCATCCCACCAACGGTGTTAGTTTTTTTTTTTTTAGTTTAATGTCTTTATTATGCAAACCATACCCATCCTGTGGGCGGTAGTCGAAAGATTACAGAGGTACATAATGGGTCCAGGGACTGGTCCCCAAAGTTATGATAGCTGAACTAGTTACAAACGTAATGAACTCCAGGTAGATCTGGTCACAATCATGGCAAGTTACAAAGGTAATGAACCATCTACACTCCTATACATGGTTACAATCATGAACAAATTACAAAGTAATGAGCCACTGACACGTGCACACCCGGTCACAATTTTAATGAGTTATAAATACAAATATTAAGCGGGTCACACACACACGAGGGCGCACGCACAGACACGCACACGAGCCACGGGGGCCAGGAGCTATGACTCGACCCCTGCATCCACAACTAGGTGAGTATACACACACACACACACACATATACACATACATAGTTTTAAGACAAGCTATGATAAAGCTCATGGAGCAGGGAGAGCAGAGACCCAGTAGCGGACAGCGAAGAGGCGGGGCCAGGAGCTGAGTCTCGACCCCTGCAACCACAATTAGGTGAGTACACGAGGGCGCACGCACAGACACACACGCACACGAGCATACAAACATATACACACACACAAGCAAGCGCACACACATATGGTAATGCTTTATTTACAGTGAGCAAAGTCAGGGTATTTCTCCAGAATGGTCTGTAATATATCACTGTGGAAAAAATACTTAGCCATTTCTTGAACATTTCTGAGTGAATTGTCTCTAAATTCATTAATTTTATCACACTCCAGTACATAATGACGCAGGGTGTGACAATAGTCCATCTGGCAAAGTTTACATTTCGTTTGGTCTACATCTGGTGGTGGTGATTTAACCTGCCAAAGATACTTATAACCCAGCCGGAGTACGCATTAATTACTGTTACTAGCATCAGCAACCCAAAAGGAAGACATTGTATTCTTTACTGCGTATTTTTAACAATTGGGTACATCCGCAGGGTGTTGCCGCATTACTCAGTATGACAGCTATATTGTGGAAATAAAAACTAGCAATATTTCCCTGTCATATTCCATCACGCAGGATGGGTTGCATACATGAGGCAGTAAAGTATGTCAGCCTGAGCTGGGAGACTTCAGTACTGTCAGCCTGAGCTGGGAGATTTCAGTACTGTCAGCCTGAGCTGGGAGACTTCAGTACTGTCAGCCTGAGCTGGGAGACTTCAGTACTGTCAGCCTGAGTTGGGAGACTTCAGTACTGTCAGCCTGAGCTGGGAGACTTCAGTACTGTCAGCCTGAGTTGGGAGACTTCAGTAATATGATGGGGATATCGTCCAGTATTTTACTATGGGTTGGGTTCAGCAGTTAAAACAGCTTCAATGATACTTCAGAAGGCTGCATCGCCTGAAGATCTCTGAATCGGTGATCCAACCTTTGAATACCTTTGAAGAGTTTCGAGAGTATAACTACTCTCGGAGCCCGGCCATGGGTCAGGCTCGTCTGGTGCTTGCCTGGTCAACCAGGCTGTTGCTGCTGGAGGCCCGCTGCCCCACATATCCATCACAGCCTGGTTGATCTGGCACCTAGTGAAGATACTTGTCCAGTTTGCTCTTGAAGGCTTCTACACTTGACCCAGCAGTGTTTCTGATATCTTCTGGTAAGATGTTGAGTAGTCTGGCACCCAGATTACGGACTACAAAAACAAGTGGCAGGCAAATTTGGTGGAAATTTTGGAGGGAGAAATAGACCCTAAAAGAAAAAAAGTTGGAGACAGTTGACATTAGGATATAATATTGACGCGTGATAGATGAAACATTTATTAACTCTTGTTACTCTTATAAGTGATGTTGAGCCTAGTGTGCTGCTCTATGCAGGTTCTTCCTGCATATTTGTTTCCTCAAAAATGTTGTGATGCTGATGAGGGGCTCTTGATCCAAGGTACTAACTTCTCCTCACCTTCCTCGGATCGAACTTGTATGGCATCCAATTCCCATTCATTATAAGACCTACTGATTTAGCGCTTTCCCCATTATGAAATAAAAACAAAATTGAAATTAGTTTAGCATTTGGTCTTATCTTTTTCTTCATCGTTGTCTCCCGGCTTTATTGATATTTCTGTGGTGTTTCTTTGGTTCTCTCTCATTGTTCCTCACGTATTCTATCCCATTCATCACCTCTTTTATTCTCAACCAGTCATCATTCATTCGCTTCTTTGTTGTCCTTTCATCTTCTCCCTTCTCTTCTGTTTTATCAGCTCTTCAATGTTCGCCATCTTTCCTCATTCGTATGTCTTCTCTTCAGCACTATGTCCTCCGTTATTCGTTTTTATCTTCTCATCTTTTACCACACTGTCAGTTCCTCAGGTCACCTCTGTCAGTTGCTCAGGTCACCTCTGTCAGTTGCTCAGGTCACCTCTGTCAGTTGCTCAGGTCACCTTTGTCAGTTGCTCAGGTCACCTCTGTCAGTTGCTCAGGTCACCTCTGTCAGTTGCTCAGGTCACCTCTGTCAGTTGCTCAGGTCACCTCTGTCAGTTGCTCAGGTCACCTCTGTCAGTTCCTCAGGTCACCTCTGTCAGTTCCTCAGGTCACCTCTGTCAGTCAAACACACAAGGGATGTTCCGAAGAACTTCTCTTGCTGAATGATTTATATTTAGGTGGTGGGAAAAAAAACCTGCACAAGAATAATAATAATGGACAAGTGCTAAACCCGTAAAGACAATACAGCGTCCGGGGAATGGAAGATAACCAGATTTGATCAGCCGCTGCGAGAATAGCTGAAATCCTTTTATCAAGAAACACCATACACAGTTTTAAGGATAGATATGACATGGTTCATGACTCGGGACACTTAAAAAAAGTCGTATAAGGTTAAGAGGCGGGAGCCCGGAGGTGACTCGACCCTCCTGACTACAAATAAGGAACACAGTATCACTTTCAGTGTGTGTGTGTGTTAGTTAGTTACCATTTTGTCCAAGGCACATGTCGATTAGACACTAGGCCTGTTGTATGTGTGTCTATGTCTGTGTCTGTGTGCGTGCGTGCGTGTGTGTGTTTGCATGCGTGAAGTTATACAATATTAAGTTGAAATGTAGTAGTATACGAGAAACACTTGGATGTTTAGCTATACAGACACAGAGGAACGTTTCAGATTCGGAGTTACACACGGTAACATAGATACATATAGCTGATCCCAGTAATTTCAGATACACAGCTATGCACAGTGACTTCAGATACACAATTATACACACTAACTTCAGATACACAGTTATACACAGTAACTTCACATACAGTTATATAGTTATATACAGGTACTTCAACTACACAGTTATACATAGTAACTTCAGATACACAGTTATACATAGTAACTTCAGATACACAGTTATACATAGTAACTTCAGATACACAGTTATACAAGTTACACATACAGCCACACAAAGTGCAGCTCCTGTGATAAATCATTATTTAAATTGAACGCAGCTCGAGATCCCATTCAAATTAGCAGTGTATCTTATCTTTTACTATCCAATTAAGAGCTTATTGAATCAACGCGAATTGATGTGAGACAGGATGAGAAGTACAGGCAGGCAGGAACGTTGGGAAGTACATTAGTACAAACACACCCGCACATATAAAAGAGGAGCTACGACGACGTTTGGCCGACTTGGACCATTTACAAAGTCACACTACACACAGAGACAGAGGAAGGGTATTTAAAGGCAGGCAGACAGGGAGGGTACAAGAGGTGGGGAAATGTAGGAGTAGTGGTAGTAGTGGTAGTAGTAAGGTAGTAGTAAGGTAGTAGAGTAGACAGTCATATGGGAAGGAGCATGCTATGAGGCTGCGACCCGCAAGGGGGACGAGAGGGAAGAAAAGCGAAAAATGAAGGAAAATACAAGGCAAAAGAAAGAACAGAAAGAAAGGAAAACCCAAGGAGAAAAAAGGAGAAGGGGAAGATAAGACAGGAAGGAATCAGGTTAAGTCACGGGTGTTCTGAAGTTTAGAGCATTTAACAATGTAATGAGAGAGGAAAGCATCAACAGAGACAAAGCCAGGGCTAAGATTCATACAGGAAAGTTGTGTATAAGGGAGGATTCAACCAGGCGGCGACTATGAAAGTTAGACGTAGGGTAGACAGTTTTAGCAGAAGACCAATCAATGGGATGACTGTGATCTCTGACATGACAGAAAAGAGCATTATTAGTGTCGGCAAGCCTAACACTATTTTTGTGCTCCTGAGTCTGTCAGAAAGAGATCGGCCAGTTTCTCCGAAGTACTGAAGAGGACAGGAGGAGCAAGAAATAGAGTAGACACCAGGAGAATCTGTGGAGGTAGGGGAGGTATGAACTACTCTATTTCTTGCTCCTCCTGTCCTCTTCAGTACTTCGGAGAAACTGGCCGATCTCTTTCTGACAGACTCAGGGAGCACAAAAAAATAGTGTTAGGCTTGCCGACACTAATAATGCTCTTTCTGTCATGTCAGAGATCACAGTCATCCCATTGATTGGTCTTCTGCTAAAACTGTCTACCCTACGTCTAACTTTCATAGTCGCCGCCTGGTGAATCCTCCTTATACACAACTTTCCCTGTATGAATCTTAGCCCTGGCTTTGTCTCTGTTGATGCTTTCTCTCATTACATTGTTAAATGCTCTAAACTTCAGAACACCCGTGACTTAACCTGATTCCTTCCTGTCTTATCTTCCCTTCTCCTTTTTTCTCCTTGGGTTTTCCTTTCTTTCTGTTCTTTCTTTTGCCTTGTATTTTCCTTCATTTTTCGCTTTTCTTCCTCTCGTACCCCCTTGCGGGTCCTAGCCTCATAGCAGTGCTCCTTCCCATATGACTGTCTACTCTACTACCTTTACTACTACCTTTACTACTACCACTACTACCACTACTCCTACATTTCCCACTCTCTTGTACCCTCCCTGTCTGCCTGCCTTTAAATACCCTTCCTCTGTCTCTGTGTGTTAGTGTGACTTTGTAAATGGTCCAAGTCGCTGAAACGTCGTCGTAAGCTCCTCTCTTTATATGTGCGGGTTGTGTGTGTATTGTTCCAGTCACGGTATTGTGCCTTTTTTGTTATACATTATGTAGGTAGGGAGGAAGGCAAGCAGGAACGTTGGGAAGTACATTATGTAGGTAGGGAGGAAGGCAAGCAGGAACGTTGGGAAGTACATTATGTAGGTAGGGAGGAAGGCAGGCAGGAACGTTGGGAAGTACATTATGTAGGTAGGGAGGAAGGCAAGCAGGAACGTTGGGAAGTACATTATGTAGGTAGGGAGGAAGGCAAGCAGGAACGTTGGGAAGTACATTATGTAGGTAGGGAGGAAGGCAAGCAGGAACGTTGGGAAGTACATTATGTAGGTAGGGAGGAAGGCAAGCAGGAACGTTGGGAAGTACATTATGTAGGTAGGGAGGAAGGCAAGCAGGAACGTTGGGAAGTACATTATGTAGGTAGGGAGGAAGGCAAGCAGGAACGTTGGGAAGTACATTATGTAGGTAGGGAGGAAGGCAAGCAGGAACGTTGGGAAGTACATTATGTAGGTAGGGAGGAAGGCAAGCGCAAGTTTGCTCCACATAGTAGACGATATTCAAGTACTTGGGTAATGATAGTGGCTGGAGAGTTTGTTACGTTTAAAAGCCTATCAGGGCTGGTTGGTAAATCAAGTTCAGAGTATATGGACCACGCGGGTCGTTCACCATCAGTCCCAGAGTACCTTAATCCCTAAAATAGGGATTAAGGTCTCAGTATATATACACACGCAGAGACATACACCATTCAGTAATCATACCTTAATGGTTATAATCATAACCATGTTTTTTCAAAGAGGTGGACCGGTAAGCCAGCAGAAGTCCTCGGTCAAATGACTAAAAGCTCCAGCTGTGGGCCATCATATGACCCGTATCAAGAAACACTTGGCCTGTTTCCTGACAAACATTATACCAATACACCTCTCAATGTATATATCCTGTGCTGAGATACACGCACCTCAGTGTATATACCATGTGTGGAAAGGGGTAAGACTGAATTCATGGTAGAGTGGTATTGACAGGCACAGGAGAAAGTCAAGCCTTATTTGTGATTCATGTTTGCTCTGCGAGGCTCCAGCTGGGCTGGTTCTGGTCGCCTGGTAATTGGTTTAATGAGGATGGTATGAAAACTTTTACATGTTCAAAAAATATATTTTGGATGAGCATTTATATAAATTTTATGTCTGCTTTATTATTTTTCCCTTCATTCCGTTAATTAATAGCATGTAATAACTTCATATTAAAGATGAACACTTGAAAGAATAAGTTGTCATTTGTTCGTCTCTGTTGAGAATTCGTTGCCGTGTTCAGTTAAATTAATGTGGTTATTAGCATGATACCCTTAGTGTGGTAAACAGCATCTTAATCACCATTGCAGAGGAAAGTAGTTATTCAATAGCAAAAGCTATTTATATAGTTGTTTTTTTTGCACATCAAGGGAAATTGTACGCCTCTAGGTGCACACTTCTTCCCAAGGCCCTGATCTCCCCTATTTCTCGCATTCACATATATCATAGGTAGATAACAGCACTATCATTCTTTGTATATGATACTATAATTTGTATGAGAGTGGCGTCCGTGAAGGACACAGTAAGCCTTCAAACCCATTCACCAAAAACTAACACTTAGTGGAAGCTTAGGAGGACGTTTTCGAAACCGTCCTCCTGAAGTTCCTCTCCTGAGTGCGAGTTTTTGGTGAATTGTTCCAGTCACTATTGCAAATTTTTAGTCTTTCAAGCCTATGTAAACTAAGGCTAACATGATGTTGATCGAGGATAAATTTCATCTGCTTCGTTATGGAAAAAATTAACTAAAAAATTGGAATATTATATAAAATGCAGTCAAGTCACTCGTTGGAGTAGCAGAATATTTTAAGATACTTGAGGGTAACTATGTTGAACGTTCATATGTTCAAAAAACAGTATTAGTATACCATGTTTTTAATGTACCAAAAAATGACTTCTTGATATTACAAACACAAGAAAAAGTGTAGGCTAGAAAACAGGAAATTTGAAAATAGTTTCCATGCTACAGACGATACTCTTTAAGGCGCTTGTACTCTCTATTAGACGGGAATATTGTTGTGTACTAACAGCCTCATTTAAAGCCGAAGTAATTGCCTATATGCATTATTATATTCGTGGGGGAAGTCCTAAGCCCATAAGGGTTATACACTGGCTAGGGAATGGAAGGTAACTAAGTTAAAGGTGAGGAAGAGGAAGGTAGGTACTTTCCTGGGATCAAGAGCCCTGCACCAGATAGCCGCCAGGAGCAACAGCCTGGCTAGTCAGATAAGCCTGGCCCAGGGTTGGGCTGCAGAATCAGGAAACACTTGAAACCTATCAAAGGTATAAAGGAACCGCGCATGAAAAGTTCAGATCTGGAGAATGTACCAAGAACCTGTCAACATTTCTGTCCAGCTAAATTATTGAGAATGTCTACAATCCCTCATAGTATATTCCCCGGAGCGCAGGCGTGGAACCTACCACAATTTACACGTGAAAAATATTAAGAGGAACCGGCTCCAAATTGGCATATTAAAATCAGTGCTACCAGAGCGGCAATCATGGTGGATAGGTGGCTGGCACATTAGGGCTTCCCAAGTGAATATAATAATAGTAAAGTTGCGGTATTTTAATTCTTAGGGCCTTAACCTGTTAAATAATAATAATTGGAGATACCAAGGGAAATTATATGTTCCATAAGGCAGAGGTGCACGCACCCCCAGGGAGTGCGAGATGGCATTTCAGGGGGTGCGAGATGGCATTTCAGGGGGTGCGACAGTCATAATGAAAAGCACAATTCCCTTTATTTTACCAAAAACTTTTCTAATTGCTCAATTTACATTTGCATTTTATGCACTGAATTAAAAGCTTATATTTTTTAGTTCAATTTGTTAAAAAATTAAAAATTAGACTTTTTCCATCTTTAAATGAGATATTACTTTTGTAGGGGATGCAACATTGATCAAACATTTGCTAGGGATACGCGACACACAAGAGGTTTGGATCCCCCGCCATAAGCAAAGTGATTAAAACCTGTAATCATGTTGAAATGCCGATAAATTCCACATTATATACAGGAATAAAATATTTTTGACTAAATTCATTAATCTTCCCCCCTCTCCTTCAGAACCTCACTCAGTGGGCGAAGCTGCAATTTCAAAGATAACACTTCAAAGATAACACTTCAAAGATAACACTTCACATATGTCCGAACATCGGCATCCCTTTGAGCCACAATTTTATAACTGACAGAGATCAAATTCTGGTTCTGAGATTTTTTGTACTGTATTAGTGTTGGTCTTGCGTTGTTTGTACCTGTAACTCCTGTGGTAAACCACATTGTATATACACTCGATTGAGGAACTGCCACCACATACTTTACACACGTTGAATAATAATAATCTTCATTTCTACGAGTATATGATACAACTTATACAGACCATAGCTGACATCAGTGATATACTGTATAGAAAGCCCCTGGTTATGCAAAGCATTTCGGGCAACTTAGGTTAATATTGTTTCCAGGATGCAACCAACACCAGTCGACTAACACCCAGGTACCTACTTCTAGGTGAACAAGGACAGCAGGTGTCTTAAGGAAACACGCCCTAATGTTTCCACTCGTCCCGGGGATCGAACCACGGACCTCAGTGTGTGAGTTGAGTGCGCTACCAACCGAGCTACGGGACATCCGACACTTCTGTAAATAAACATCATTATTATATCGTTTTTTTAATTTTCCCCGACTTTCGAGACACCTTGTAAAATGCCGCACCTCACTCACGAAATACCTGTCTACCTGGAGGGTGTTCCGGGGGTCAGCGCCCCCGCGGCCCAGTCCTTGACCAGGTCGATTTCAAACTAGCTGAAGTGCGTCAGTTTCTGAACGATCTAAGAAACTTGCAAAATTAAATAATAGTTATTTTTGGGTAGGTTACTTAACCTTAATTATTGTAAAGTTATATAAAGCTAACAGCCAGTAATTATATTACATATAAGGGGAGGGTAAAGTCTGACATCGGGGCAGACACTAGTATAGGTGAACCACACGCTCTTAATGCATGTTGAGGACGAACTGCCATTATAATACACTATAATGGAACAGTGTAAGTGATCCATTGTGTTGTGACCACAGAAATGGTTGAGTTAATTATAATTCTGACAGTGTAACTCATCAGTGTTATCTGGAATACAAAATTACAAGACATAATACATTAAGAGCAAGAGTGTGTTTGTCATTAGTAATTATGCTACTCAACCACAAGTGAAATTTAAAATTTAGAATGTACTCAAGAATGTTTTAATTGATGTTTTCTTATGTCCCAATTATCAAAAGTGACACTAAGCAGGAACTAAGTGTATACCTTAGCCTTTGATGAGTTCCGAGAGTCTTTCTACTCCCGGAGCCCGGCCATGGATCAGGCTCGTCTAGTTCTAGCTTGGTCAACCAGGTTGTTGCTGCTGGTGGCCCGCTGCCCCACATACCCATCACAGCCTGGTTGATCTGGCACCTGATGAAGATACTTGTTCAGTTATGACTCATCATCGTAATATATATTTGACTAAATAATTTATTAAGTTCAAAACAAAAGACTACTATAATTTTTGTCATATGCAAACCAAAAATCTTAGTAAATTTAAAAATATTTCTTAAATTGGAACTAGGCTGGTATTTTTGCAACAAGATAACGCGCCACCTGGTACTCATTTGACTGTACAGTAAATTATATATCTAAAATAAGGAAAATATTGGAGCAGTGCATGAAGCTCGTGGCCCAAATTTAAGAACATAAAAGATTTTTTATGAAATTTAAGATTCCGGGGAAATTGAATAGGTGGCAGAGTTGCCAGGCAAGGTTTTATAATGCTAACTCTCCTCCAAGTTGTGTCACCTTTACGTAGGGGGAGGGAGGGGATTTACCTCCCCTCTCCAAGTTGAGTTACCTTTACGTAGGGGGAGGGAGGGGATTTATTTCCCCTCTCCAAGTTAAGTTACCTTTACGTAGGGGGAGGGAGGGGATTTATCTCCCCTCTCCAAGTTGAGTTACCTTTACGTAGGGGGAGGGAGGGGATTTATTTCCCCTCTCCAAGTTGAGTTACCTTTACGTAGGGGGAGGGAGGGGATTTATCTCCCCTCTCCAAGTTGAGTTACCTTTACGTAGGGGAGGAGGGATTTATTTCCCTCTCCAAGTTAAGTTACCTTTACGTAGGGGAGGGAGGGATTTATCTCCCTCTCCAAGTTGAGTTACCTTTACGTAGGGGGAGGGAGGGGATTTATTTCCCCTCTCCAAGTTAAGTTACCTTTACGTAGGGGGAGGAAAGGGATTTATCTCCCCTCTCCAAGTTGAGTTACCTTTACGTAGGGGGAGGGAGGGGATTTATCTCCCCTCTCCAAGTTGAGTTTCCTTTACGTAGGGGAGGGAGGGGATTTATTTCCCCTCTCCAAGTTGAGTTACCTTTACGTAGGGGGAGGGAGGGGATTTATCTCCCCTCTCCAAGTTGAGTTATCTTTACGTAGGGGGAGGGAGGGGATTTATTTCCCCTCCAAGTTAAGTTACCTTTACGTAGGGGGAGGGAAGGGATTTATCTCCCCTCTCCAAGTTGAGTTACCTTTACGTAGGGGAAGGGAGGGGATTTATCTCCCCTCTCCAAGTTGGGTCACCTTTACGCAGGGGGAGGGAGGGGATTTATCTCCCCTCTCCAAGTTGGGTCACCTTTACGTAGGGGAAGGGAGGGGATTTATCTCCCCTCTCCAAGTTGGGTCACCTTTACGCAGGGGGAGGGAGAGGGGATTTGTATCCTTTTCCCAGATTGATCATTAAGGCTTAAATTTATCTGAATACCATCATTAATAATATATTAGTCCTAAAACAGAGTTTAAGGTAAACTTTCAGCGTGTATACCTTAAGAAATACTGTATATACATCCTTGTTTCTGAATCTCAGTGTACTCGTATACACATGGCTCTTATTACTTGAGTGATCTGATTTCTGAGTTGGCAGCAGAAGTTGTATTACTGTACTAGTATACCTGGAGAGGGTTTCGGGGGTCAACGAACCCGCGGCCCGCTCTGTGACCAGGCCTCGTAAATGACCTTTTTTCACTATTAACCAGACTATGTAACAGCGGGAAATATACAAATACAGATACAATAGTTGTAATTACAATGACATGATAAAATTATTGTCTGCCTGTCTGGAGTCTACCTGGAGGGTATTCCGGGGATCAACGCCCCCGCGGCCCGGTCCACGACCAGGCCTTCCGGTGGATCAGGGCCTGATCAACCAGACTGTTACTGCTGGCCGCACGTAGTCCAACGTACGAACCACAGCCCGGCTGATCCGGCACCGACTTTAAGTATCTGTCCAGCTCCCTCTTGAAGGCAGCCAGGGGTCTATTGGTAATTCCCCTTATGCTTAGTGGGAGGCTGTTGAACAGTCTTGGGCCCCGGACACTTATGGTGTTTTCTCTTAGTGTACCAATGGCGCCCCTACTTTTCATTGGGGGTATTTTGCACCGCCTTCCCAGTCTCTTTCGTTGGGAGTGATTTCTGTGTGCAGATTCGGGACCATTCCTTCTAGGATTTTCCAAGTGTAGATTATGATATATCTCTCTCCTACGTTCCAGTGAGTACAAGTCAAGTGCTTCCAAGCGTTCTCAGTAGTTAAGGTGTTTGATGGAACTTATACGTGCAGTAAAGGTTCTCTGTACATTCTCTAGATCTGCAATTTCACCTGCCTTGCATGGAGATGTTAATGTACAGCAGTATTTCAGCCTAGAGAGAACAAGTGATTTAAAAAGGATCATCATTGGCTTGGCATCTCTTGTCTTGAATGTTCTCATTATCCATCCTGTCAGTTTCTTTGCAGTTATGGTAAGTGTTTTGCTTAAGATTAAATTTTAGAAAAATAGATATAGAAATATTAATAGTATTTAAACGAGTAAACGAGAATAATGTATCATTGAGACTACTGAATATATATATATATATATATATATATATATATATATATATATATATATATATATATATATATATATATATATAAAATATATATATATATATATATATATAATATATAATGTATGTATGTAATTGTGTGTGTGTGTGTGGGCATCCACTCACTTGTTTTTCAGACAATGGCTTGCGTGCAGACTTAATGAACTGGCAGAGTGAAAGTTCCTAGCAAGGGTACAACATACTACTAGTGATACTAATCTTGCCACATTTCCTTCTTGATCAACTGAAGTGTTTGTATTATGTTAAGTCAGCCTCGTAAGACACTTGCAAATTATTGAGAATTAATATGAATTTGTCAATCCTTTCAATTCTTTTGCCTGAGCATATGAGCGTCAAATAATTTAAATTGGTTTAATCAAACACCGAAATTATTAGGAACGCCAATGATACGTAAAGTGTAGCTTCTGGAGCAGTGGCTAGGATATAACGTAATGTACTTCTGGATAAATACTGAGAGAGGCTGGCTCAAGATCTGCACCTCTGATACAACTTTATTAGAGATGGAGACACAGCAGACAGTGCATGATAGTAACGATGAAAAGTAATAATGTGATAATCCTCTGAATATTTTGTATGTCATGATCATATCCTCCCTAGTCTTTTTCTCCTATAGCCTTATTAAAAATATTACTCGTTAAATATAAATGGTCCAAGGCTTTTCAGCTTCCCTTCCCTTCACATTTAAAGTGAAGATTAAGTGTCTTCAAGCAGCATCTTGAAAAAAAGAATACCTCTATAACCTTTCCTGATCGTACGAGGTCGAGGGCGCCATGATCCCAGAATGCAAAGTTAAACAAAGGCTCAGGTACTGTCCATTATTTTTTTATAAAATAGATATTAATTTTTAGTTTATTGTGGACAGGGCAGCTGGATTAAATGAAAATTTTTATTTACTCTTACAGTAACGTAATCATCGGTGAGAGTCCACACAAAGTGTTTGTGGGTGTGTGTGTGTTTGTGTGTGTGTTTGTGTGTGTGTATGTGTGTGTGTGTGCGTTTGGAATATTTGATTTATTACTTGCTGAATTACGGTTTGGTCTCATTATTTTGTAAATGCTTATACTTTCTTGGAAGCATTTGAACATTGTCTTCCGTGTGGAGTTCTGGCTTCGTGTCTAGTGTATGTAACATGGAGCAGTCACATGAGTAATAAACACTCACACAAATATGGTAGAACTTATTAGCCATGGAGTGTAAAGTGTGTTAATGTGAAGTGGTAGTGACTCGACTAGTTTCTCTACCAGTCTTTTAATGCCCTCATAGCAGACATAACTCTCAATTTCCGATCCTTCGTCTGGCTGAAGCATTTATATTTCACCTCCATCTCCTTATTGGTCTTGCTTTCTAAACTTTTTACAAAGAGATCCAGTAGCTTTCAGCGTTCCTCCATCTGTCTTAACATTCATGTCACTTTTTTTTAGCATTGTCTAAACCTGTTCACCTTTGATCACTCATCTTGTTTCCACGCCTTTCGTTAATACCGTTTTACCATACACTACTTTCCTTTTCGTTACCCCTCACTGTTGACTATGAAAGCCTTGTTTTTATTTATTGAGGATGATACAGGTGAGACATTGTTGTTAAAGACAAGCACGAACTCTTAGCAACTCCTCTCCCCAGCAGCTTGTTCAGTGAGTCACTGGTTGTCTCCGTCAACTGCTGGGGTATCCCACTGCTTCAGTGCGTGAGTGGCACTTCAGAAGGCTGGTGGTTGGCACCATGGTGTTGGCACCGTAGACGTGCGTGTTGCAACATACACGTAAAGCTAGAAATTGCATCATTAGTCATTCACAACCATAAGAACAAATCATGTAATGTCGTCAAGTTGATGAATTAGACACCTGGACAGCATTTTGGGTAACTTTATCTCGATGTTTTGCCCTGTGTCAGGCTAGTGAAGCCGCCTCTTCACCAACAACTTTGATCAAAGATGTTGTACATGTGTCTTATTCACCAGTCCGTTCAACAGGTGTTGTTGATATCCTGTACCGTTCAACAGGTGTTGTTGATATCCTGTACCGTTCAACAGGTGTTGTGTTCATATCCTGTACCGTTCAACAGGTGTTGTGTTCATATCCTGTACCGTTCAACAGGTGTGTTAAATCGTATATCCGTGCTTGAATTTAATATACTAAGAGCTGGCGATGGCGTTACTGTCAACTGGTGAGGTGTGAGTGCTCGTGTGGGGGTCAAACAGAAAATACACACTGATATACATATATATATATATATATATATATATATATATATATATATATATATATATATATATATATATATATATATATATATATATATATATGTGTGTGTGTGTGTGTATGTGTGGTAAGGCAGAAGAGTGTGTATGTGTGGGATAGCAGAAGCGTGTGTGTGTGTATGTGTGGGAAGGCAGAAGAGTGTGTGTGTGTGTTGTGGTTCCATCAGTCTGTTGAGGCTGTCTGTTAGTTGGTCTCGCTCAGCATTCGTGCTTAGTGCTGGTGAGGGCTCCTGATTCAAGGAATTAGAACCATTCTTCACTTCCTTGGATCAATCATGATTGCCTCCCATTTTCCTAGGCGTTGTATGACCCCTATGTGTTTAACGCTTCCCCATAATAACAGTGATAATAATAGTATTAATAATAAATAACAATTACAAGAGGACAACAAAAAAAATGGTATATATTTCTTGTCACTAACAGTAAACTGAGCTGAGTTACATTTAAGAGGGCCTATTTTTGGCCTAATCTTCTGTATACCTGAAAGAAATTTTGAGTTAGTCTTAGATTCCCTCGTAACTTTAATTTCATATTTTCTTTCGGCCTTTCTCATTTTTTGACCTTTCTGTCAAATTGAATATATTGTCGAATAAGGTAACCTCTCATCTCTTTGGACTCGACTGTAAATGTCTTTGTTTTCACCCGAGAGATATTTGAAGTCTGTCTATCCTTTGAGGGGTCATTCATGTGTGGTCTAAATGATCTTTTAGGGACATCTGCAGCTTGGCAGCGCTCTGGAATGTCATATTGACACCCATTACCACCTAACCGGCCTCCTTCATGATAGTCCTAAGTCTCAAGTCAGGCTACACCAGTCTCAAGTCAGGCTACACCAGTCTCAAGTCAGGCTACACTAGTCTTAAGTCAGGCTACACCAGTCTTAAGTCAGGCTACACCAGTCTTAAGTCAGGCTACACCAGTCTTAAGTCAGGCTACACCAGTCTCAAGTCAGGCTACACCAGTCTTAAGTCAGGCTACACCAGTCTTAAGTCAGGCTACACCAGTCTTAAGTCAGGCTACACCAGTCTCAGTCAGGCTACACCAGTCTCAAGTCAGGCTACACTAGTCTTAAGTCAGGCTACACCAGTCTTAAGTCAGGCTACACCAGTCTTAAGTCAGGCTACACCAGTCTTAAGTCAGGCTACACCAGTCTCAAGTCAGGCTACACCAGTCTCAAGTCAGGCTATACCAGTCTCAGTCAGGCTACACCAGTCTCAAGTCAGGCTACACTAGTCTTAAGTCAGGCTACACCAGTCTTAAGTCAGGCTACACCAGTCTTAAGTCAGGCTACACCAGTCTTAAGTCAGGCTACACCTGTCTTAAGTCAGTCTACACCAGTCTTAAGTCAAACTACACCAGTCTCAAGTCAAACTACACCAGTCTCAAGTCAGGCTACACTAGTGCCCAAGTCAGGCTACACCAGTCTCAAGTCAGGCTACACTAGTCTTAAGTCAGGCTACACCAGTCTTAAGTCAGGCTACACCAGGCGCAAGTCAGGCTACACCAGGCGCAAGTCAGGCTACACCAGGCGCAAGTCAGGCTACACCAGTGTCCCAAGTCAGGCTACACCAGTCTCAAGTCAGGCTACACCAGTGTCCCAAGTCAGGCTACACCAGTCTCAAGTCAGGCTACACCAGTGTCCCAAGTCAGGCTACACCAGTCTCAAGTCAAACTACACCAGTCTCAAGTCAGGCTACACCAGTCTCAAGTCAGGCTACACTAGTGCCCAAGTCAGGCTACACCAGTCTTAAGTCAGACTACACCAGTGTCCCAAGTCAGGCTACACCAGGCTCAAGTCAGGCTACACCAGTCTCAAGTCAGGCTACACCAGGCTCAAGTCAGGCTACACCAGGCTCAAGTCAGGCTACACCAGTCTCAAGTCAGGCTACACCAGTCTACACTACTCAGGTAATTCCCGAGTCGTATAATCTGTAGAGCGGAAATTGGGAACCTTAACTTTATCGTTATCAAGTTAATTTTCACGATATATTAAAGCTAAGTGATTTGTGATCGCTCCTCCGCGCTCTTCACTAACCTCAACAATATCTAGAGAATCTTTGTTGACAAGAGCCAAGTCCAACAGGTTATTCCTCTAGTTGGTTCTGACACAAACTGTTTTAAAACAGGTTCTGAACCAAGTCAGTCACTTGTTATTTCAACAGTAGGTAGTTCTGGCCTGTTTTTCTCTCCCCTTGTTGTGTAGTGGTGTTCAGTTATGTACAGTTGTACACTTGGTTTAGAAAGAAATATGGGCAAATACTAGGATATATTTGTTAGAAAACATTTCTGTCCTGTTACTTAGATCACTTCTAGCATACAGAGGTCCCAGGACCGAAACGTTTTCTAATGAATGTCCTAGTGTTTGCTGAAGTGTCTTTTTAAACCAATTTGTTGGTATCAGTTACCAAGGTTTATACCAGTTGTACACTTGTTCTGGTGTTGGGTCTTATACCAGTTGTACACTTGTTCTGGTGTAGGGTCTTATACCAGTTGTACACTTGTTCTGGTGTAGGGTCTTATACCAGTTGTACACTTGTTGGTGTAGGGTCTTATACCAGTTGTACACTTGTTCTGGTGTAGGGTCTTATACCAGTTGTACACTTGTTCTGGTGTAGGGTCTTATACCAGTTGTACACTTGTTCTGGTGTAGGGTCTTATACCAGTTGTACACTTGTTGTGTAGGGTCTTATACCAGTTGTACATTGTTCTGGTGTAGGGTCTTATACCAGTTGACATTGTTGGTGTAGGGTCTTATACCAGTTGTACACTTGTTCTGGTGTAGGGTCTATACCAGTTGTCTTGTACTGGTGTAGGTCTTATACAGTTGTACACTTGTTCTGGTGAGGGTCTTATACCAGTTGTACACTTGTTCTGGTGTAGGGTCTTATACCAGTTGTACACTTGTTTGGTGTAGGGTCTTATACCAGTTGTACATTGTTGGTGTAGGGTCTTATACCAGTTGTACACTTGTCTGGTGTAGGGTCTTATACCAGTTGTACACTTGTTGGTGTAGGGTCTTATACCAGTTGTACACTTGTTCTGGTGTAGGGTCTTATACCAGTTGTACACTTGTTGGTGTAGGGTCTTATACCAGTTGTACACTTGTTGGTGTAGGGTCTTATACCAGTTGTACACTTGTTGGTGTAGGGTTTTATACCAGTTGTACACTTGTTCTGGTGTAGGGTCTTATACCAGTTGTACACTTGTTCTGGTGTAGGGTCTTATACCAGTTGTACACTTGTTCTGGTGTAGGGTCTTATACCAGTTGTACACTTGTTCTGGTGTAGGGTCTTATACCAGTTGTACACTTGTTCTGTGTAGGGTCTTATACCAGTTGTACACTTGTCTGGTGTAGGGTCTTATACCAGTTGTACACTTGTTCTGGTGTGGGTCTTATACCAGTTGTACACTTGTTCTGGTGTTGGGTCTTATACCAGTTGTACACTTGTTCTGGTGTAGGGTCTTATACCAGTTGTACACTTGTTCTGGTGTAGGGTCTTATACCAGTTGTACACTTGTTCTGGTGTAGGGTCTTATACCAGTTGTACACTTGTTCTGGTGTTGGGTCTTATACCAGTTGTACACTTGTTCTGGTGTAGGGTCTTATACCAGTTGTACACTTGTTCTGGTGTAGGGTCTTATACCAGTTGTACACTTGTCTGGTGTTGGGTCTTATACCAGTTGTACACTTGTTCTGGTGTGGGTCTTATACCAGTTGTACACTTGTTCTGGTGTTGGGTCTTATACCAGTTGTACACTTGTTCTGGTGTTGGGTCTTATACCAGTTGTACACTTGTTCTGGTGTTGGGTCTTATACCAGTTGTACACTTGTTCTGGTGTAGTGTCTTATACCAGTTGTCCTTGTTCTGGTGTAGGGTCTTATACCAGTTGTCACTTTTCTGGTTGGTCTTATACCAGTTGTACCGTTCGTTAGTCTATACCAGTTTCTTGTCATTTTTTGAAAAATGTCTATTTTTCTACAGATTTTTATTTAGTTAAGAAATACCTTTATTGTCTTTATGTATTGTGGGTTGAAGCCTGTGTTAACTGTTTGTGTGCTCACCTCACCTAGTTGTACTCGCCTAGTTGTGGTTGCAGGGGTTGATTCACAGCTCCTGGCCCCGCCTTTTCACTGGCCGCTACTGTGTGTGCGAGAGAGAGAGAGGATAAACAAGGGTGTGTTTTCCAGCATCTTTGGCTGAGGTAATCCATCTTGTGTTTCAACCGTCTCATATTCCCATTGTGTTTCGTTCAGGAATTTTCTCATTCCATCAGTCATCCTTTTTTTTTCTTCTGATGTGTGTGTGGGCGGGTGTGTGGGCGGGTGTGGGTGGGTGGGAGTGTTGCTAGGGTTGCCAGGGGGTTGCTGGCACTGGTAATGCCATTTCGAGGCTTAACCCTCTCCCCCCTCCCCAACCCAATCGATACTCTTACCTCTCTCCCTAGCTTACACTCCTTTATTTTCTCTCTCATTCCCCTACCTCACCAGTCTCCCCCCTCACCAGTCTCCCCTCCCTCACCAGTCTCCACCCTTCACCGGTCTCCCCTCCCTCACCAGTCTCCCCTCCCTCACCAGTCTCCCTCCCTCACCAGTCTCCCCTCCCTCACCAGTCTCCACCCTTCACCGGTCTCCCCTCCCTCACCAGTCTCCCTCCCTCACCAGTCTCCTCCTCACCAGTTTCCCTCCTCACCAGTCTCCCCTCCCTCACCAGTCTCCCCTCCCTCACCAGTCTCCCTCCCTCACCAGTCTCCCTCCCTCACCAGTCTCCCTCCCTCACCAGTCTCCCTCCCTCACCAGTCTCCTCACCAGTTTCCCTCCTCACCAGTCTCCCTCCCTCACCAGTCTCCCTCCTCACCAGTCTCCCTCCCTCACCAGTCTCCCTCCCTCACCAGTCTCCCCCTCACCAGTCTCCCTCCCTCACCAGTCTCCCTCCCTCACCAGTCTCCCTCCTCACCAGTCTCCCTCCCTCACCAGTCTCCCTCCCTCACCAGTCTCCCCTCCCTCACCAGTCTCCCCCTTCACCAGTCTCCCTCCCTCACCAGTCTCCCTCCCTCACCAGTCTCCCTCCCTCACCAGTCTCCCTCCCTCACCAGTCTCCCTCCTCACCAGTCTCCCTCCTCACCAGTCTCCCTCCCTCACCAGTCTCCCCTCCCTCACCAGTCTCCCCCTCACCAGTCTCCCCCCCTCACCAGTCTCCCTCCCTCACCAGTCTCCCCTCCCTCACCAGTCTCCCTCCCTCACCAGTCTCCCCTCCCCTCACCAGTCTCCCTCCCTCACCAGTCTCCCTCCCTCACCAGTCTCCCCCTCCCTCACCAGTCTCCCTCCCACCAGTCTCCCTCCCTCACCAGTCTCCCTCCCTCACCAGTCTCCCTCCCTCACCAGTCTCCCCCCTCACCAGTCTCCCTCCCTCACCAGTCTCCCTCCCTCACCAGTCTCCCCCTCACCAGTCTCCCTCCCTCACCAGTCTCCCTCCCTCACCAGTCTCCCTCCCTCACCAGTCTCCTCCCTCACCAGTTTCCCTCCCTCACCAGTCTCCCTCCCTCACCAGTCTCCCTCCCTCACCAGTCTCCCTCCCTCACCAGTTTCCCTCCCTCACCAGTCTCCCTCCCTCACCAGTCTCCCTCCCTCACCAGTCTCCCTCCCTCACCAGTCTCCCCTCCCTCCACCAGTCTCCCCTCCCTCACCAGTCTCCCCCTCACCAGTCTCCCTCCCTCACCAGTCTCCCCTCCCCTCACCGGTCTCCCCTCCCTCACCGTCTCCCTCCTCACTCCCTCCTCACTCCCCTCCCTCGTCTCCCTCACAGGCTCTACTTGGGCGTATATCAGCTTGATGTTATATGCTGAGTAATTTTCCCTTGCATATTCGTGTATTATATTATCATCTTCACCAGGTGCCAGATCAACCAGGCTGTGATGGATATGTGAGGCAGCGGGACTCCAGCAACAACAGCCCGGTGGTCTAGTGGCTAGAGCTCTCGCTTCACACACGGAGGGCCCGGGTTCGATTCCCGGCGGGTGGAAACATTTCGACGTGTTTCCTTACACCTGTTGTCATGTTCACCTAGCAGCAAATAGGTACCTGGGTTGTTAGTCGACTGGTGTGGGTCGCATCCTGGGGGACAAGATTAAGGACCCCAATGGAAATAAGACAGACAGTCCTCGATGACGCACTGACTTTCTTGGGTTATCCTGGGTGGCTAACCCTCCGGGGTTAAAAATCCGAAGAAATCTTATTATCAGACGAGCCTGGCCCATGGCCGGGCTCAGAGAGTAGTGAAACTCTCGAAACTCCTCAAGGGTAAAGGTATAAGGTACCTGTGTAGTGAGTATACTATCACCAGTGTAGTATACTATCACCAGTGTAGTATACTATCACCAGTGTAGTATACTATCACCAGTGTAGTATACTATCACCAGTGTAGTATACTATCACCAGTGTAGTATACTATCACCAGTGTTGTATACTATCACCAGTGTAGTATACTATCACCAGTGTAGTATACTATCACCAGTGTAGTATACTATCACCAGTGTAGTATACTATCACCAGTGTAGTATACTATCACCAGTGTAGTATACTATCACCAGTGTAGTATACTATCACCAGTGTAGTATACTATCACCAGTGTAGTATACTATCACCAGTGTTGTATACTATCACCAGTGTAGTATACTATCACCAGTGTAGTATACTATCACCAGTGTTGTATACTATCACCAGTGTAGTATACTATCACCAGTGTAGTATACTATCACCAGTGTGTATACTATCACCAGTGTAGTATATATCACCAGTGAGTATACTATCACAGTGTAGTATATATCACCAGTGTAGTATACTATCACGTGTAGTATACTATCACCGTGTAGTATACTATCACCAGTGTAGTATATATCACCAGTGTGTATACTATCACAGTGTTGTATACTATCACCAGTGAGTATACTATCACCAGTGAGTATACTACATGTACATCACCAGTGTGTATACTATCACCAGTGTAGTATACTATCACCAGTGTTATATATCACCAGTGTGTATACTATCACCAGTGTATAATATCACCAGTGTTATACTATCACCAGTGTAGTATATATCACCAGTGTGTATACTATCACCATGTGTATAATATCACCAGTGTAGTATACTATCACCAGTGTTTAATATCACCAGTGTGTAATATACTATCAAGTGTGTATAATATCACCAGTGTAGTATACTATCACCAGTGTATATCTATCACCAGTGTAGTATCTATCACCAGTGTAGTATATATCACCAGTGTAGTATCTTTTCACCAGTGTAGTATCTATCACCAGTGTGATCTATCACCAGTGTAGTATCTATCACCAGTGTAGTATCTATCACCAGTGTGTATCTATCACCAGTGTAGTATCTATCACCAGTGTAGTATCTATCACCAGTGTAGTATATATCACCAGTGTAGTATACTATCACGTGTAGTATATATCACGTGTAGTATACTATCACCAGTGTAGTATCTATCACCAGTGTAGTATACTATCACCAGGTAGTATACTATCACCAGTGTAGTATACTATCACCAGTGTTGTATACTATCACCAGTGTAGTATATATCACCAGTGTAGTATACTATCACCAGTGTGTATACTATCACCAGTGTAGTATATATCACCAGTGTGTATACTATCACCAGTGATTACTATCACCAGTGTAGTATACTATCACCAGTGTGTACTATCACCAGTGTAGTATACTATCACCAGTGTAGTATACTATCACCAGTGTAGTATACTATCACCAGTGAGTATACATCACCAGTGTAGTATACTATCACCAGTGTTGTATACTATCACCAGTGTAGTATACTATCACAGTGTTGTATATATCACCAGTGTAGTATACTATCACCAGTGTGTATACTATCACCAGTAGATACTATCACCGTGTATATATCACCAGTTAGTATACTATCACCAGTGTGTATACTATCACCAGTGTGTATACTATCCAGTGTAGTATACTATACCAGTGTAGTATACTATCACCAGTGTAGTATACTATCACCAGTTGTATACTATCACCAGTGTAGTATATATCACCAGTGTAGTATACTATCACCAGTGTAGTATACTATCACCAGTGTAGTATATATCACAGTGTAGTATACTATCACCAGTGTTGTATACTATCACCAGTGTAGTATACTATCACCAGTGTAGTATATATCACCAGTGTAGTATACTATCACCAGTGTAGTATATATCACCAGTGTAGTATACTATCACCATGTGTATATATCACCAGTGTAGTATATATCACCAGTGTAGTATACTATCACCGTGTGTATATATCACCAGTGTAGTATACTATCACCAGTGTAGTAATATCACAGTGTGTATACTATCACCAGTGTAGTATATATCACCAGTGTATATACTATCACCAGTGTAGTATAATATCACCAGTGTAGTATACTATCACCAGTGTAGTATAATATCACCAGTGTAGTATACTATCACCAGTGTAGTATAATATCACCAGTGTAGTATACTATCACCAGTGTAGTATACTATCACCAGTGTAGTATGCTATCACCAGTGTAGTATGCTATCACCAGTGTAGTATGCTATCACCAGTGTAGTATGCTATCACCAGTGTAGTATGCTATCACCAGTGTAGTATCCTATCACCAGTGTAGTATATATCACCAGTGTAGTTACTATCACCAGTGTAGTATACTATCCAAGTGTAGTATACTATCACCAGTGTAGTATATATCACCAGTGTGTATACTATCACCAGTGTAGTATACTATCACCAGTGTAGTATACTATCACCAGTGTGTATACTATCACCAGTGTAGTATACTATCCAGTGTAGTATACTATCACAGTGTTGTATACTATCACCAGTGTAGTATAACTATCACCAGTGTAGTATACTATCACCAGTGTAGTATATATTACCAGTGTGTATACTATCACCAGTGTAGTATACTATCACCAGTGTAGTATACTATCACCAGTGTGTATACTATCACCAGTGTATATACTATCACCAGTGTAGTATACTATCACCAGTGTGTATACTATCACCTGTGTATACATCACCAGTGGTATACTATCACCTGTGTATACTATCACCAGTGTATAAATCAGTGTGTATATATCACCGGTGTATATATCCAGTGTTACACTGTGATACTATCATGTGTTATAACCTATCACAGTGTGTATACATCACAGTGTTGTATACTTCACCATTATATATAACAGTTAGATACTATCCAGTATATATCCAGTGTATACTATCCTGTATATCACCGTGTAGATCTATCACATTATAAATCACCAGTGTGTATCTATCACCAGTGTATATAATATCACCGTGTATACTATACCAGTGTATAATATCGTGGTATCTATCCCGTGTGTATAATATCCAGTGATATACTATCCAGTATATATTCCCAGTGTAGTATCTATCACCAGTGTAGTATCTATACCAGTGTGTATCATCACCAGTGTGTATGCTATCACCAGTGTATGCTATCACCGTGGTTCTATCCAGTGTAGTATCCGTGTATCTATCACCAGTGTATGCTATAGTTACTATCACCAGTGTATATATCACCGTGTAGTATCATCACGTGTATAATCCCATGTATATCATCACGTGTAGTATATATCACCAGTGTGTATACTATCAAGTGTAGTATACATCACCAGTGTATACTATCACCAGTGTATAATCACCAGTGTAGTAAATCAATGGTATAATATCCCAGTGTAGTATACTATCACCAGTGTGATACTATCACCAGTGTAGATTATACAGTTTTATAACACAGTGTGTATCTATCACCAGTAGTACTATCACCAGTGTGTATCACCTGTAGTATACTATCACAGTGGTATACTATCACATGTAGTATACTATCACCATGTAGTATACAATCACCAGTGTAGTATACTATCACAGGTTATATCACATGTAGTATACTATCACAGTGTTGATAATACAGAGTATATATCACCAGGATACTTATGGTATACACACCGTGTGTATATCACCGTGTGTATATATACCAGGTTGTATACTATATGATATATCCAGTGTGTACTATTACCAGTGTAATACTATACCGGTGTATACTATCACCGTGTAGTATACTATCACATGTGATACTATCCAGTGTAGTATACTATCACCAGTGTAGTATACTATCACCAGTGTGTATACTATCACCAGTGTAGTATACTATCACCAGTGTGTATACTACAGTGTGTATACTATCCAGTGTAGTATACTATCACCGTTAGTATCTATCACAGTGTAGTATACTATCACAGTGTAGTATACTATCACCAGTGTAGTATACTATCACCAGTGTAGTATACTACCAGTGTAGTATACTATCACCTGTGTTGTATACTATCACCAGTGTAGTATACTATCACCAGTGTAGTATACTATCACATGTGTTGTATACTATCACCAGTGTAGTATACTATCACCAGTGTAGTATACTATCACCAGTGTAGTATACTATCACCAGTGTTGTATACTATCACCAGTGTAGTATACTATCACCAGTGTAGTATACTATCACCAGTGTTGTATACTATCACCAGTGTTGTATACTATCACCAGTGTAGTATACTATCACCAGTGTTGTATACTATCACCAGTGTTGTATACTATCACCAGTGTTGTATACTATCACCAGTGTAGTATACTATCACCAGTGTAGTATACTATCACCAGTGTTGTATACTATCACCAGTGTTGTATACTATCACCAGTGTTGTATACTATCACCAGTGTTGTATACTATCACCAGTGTAGTATACTATCACCAGTGTTGTATACTATCACCAGTGTTGTATACTATCACCAGTGTTGTATACTATCACCAGTGTTGTATACTATCACCAGTGTTGTATACTATCACCAGTGTAGTATACTATCACCAGTGTAGTATACTATCACCAGTGTTGTATACTATCACCAGTGTTGTATACTATCACCAGTGTAGTATACTATCACCAGTGTTGTATATTATCACCAGTGTTGTATACTATCACCAGTGTTGTATACTATCACCAGTGTTGTATACTATCACCAGTGTTGTATACTATCACCAGTGTTGTATACTATCACCAGTGTTGTATACTTCCTGACCACAGGAATCCCGGGTTACTGATCCTTACAAAATCTTCTTAACCTTCTTTCTCCTCAACTTCCTTCTCTGTTATTCTTTGATTCTCCTTTATCATCATTTACCCCTTTAAGCACCCCTTCCCCCCTTAGATGTAGTAGGGGAGGGGGTCCGGATACTTGCCACTTCACCCGGTAATGGTATGAAGTGTGGGAGGGAGGAAATGTCATGGTGTAGTGCTGGGTGTAGGGACGGGAGGAGGAATTGAAGGGGGTGAGAGGGGAGATTGAGAGGTGGGGGGATGAGAGGGGAGGGGGAAGAGGGGAGGATAGTAGGAAGAAGATTAAGTAGAGTACATTCAGTAAAGCAACGCTATATCTTTTGTTTTGGATTAGCTTTTCTATGCATTTCTATTCCACAATCTCCTGTTTTATTCTTTCCCTTCCTTTCTGTTTCCCCTTCTCTTTTTCCCCTCCTCTTTCCTGTCCCCCTCCCCTCTCTCCTCTTCCATCACCTCCCTCCCATACTCGTTGCCTAGTACGTACCATCACTGGTATTTCCTGGTCAGTGTTTATGCGTTAATTGCCATTTCCTCCGTTACTGTTGTTGCCTTTACTGTTGTTGCCGTTAGTGATGTTGTGAGTCTGAAGTTATTGTTACTGTTGTGAGTCTCTGTTGTTGTTAGTTGTACGTCTGCTGTTTTCTTTACTGTTGTTTTGCGTCTGCTGTTGTCGTTACTGTTGTGCGCCTGGTGTTATCGTTACTGTTGTGTGTCCGCTGTTGCCGTTGCTACTGTTGCTGTCACTATTCTTTCTAAGTTAAACAAATAAACAATGTAAAACAGTGAAATAATTACAACTTATAAGTCTGTACCAAAAATATATGATAACTTAGTTCAGATAGCAGGAAAACACAACTGTTTGCTATCCCACACCTGCTGCCTGACTTACTGCTTGCTATCCCACACCTGCTGCCTGACTTACTGCTTGCTATCCCACACCTGCTGCCTGACTTACTGCTTGCTATCCTACACCTGCTGCCTGACTTACTGCTTGCTATCCCACACCTGCTGCCTGACTTACTGCTTGCTATCCTACACCTGCTGCCTGACTTACTGCTTGCTATCCCACACCTGCTGCCTGACTTACTGCTTGCTATCCTACACCTGCTGCCTGACTTACTACTTGCTATCCCACACCTGCTGCCTGAACTGCTGCTATCCACTGCTGGACTTACTCGCTATCCCACACCTGCTGCCCTGCCACTCTGACCTGCTTGCTATCCACACCTGCTGCCTGACTTACTGCTTGCTATCCCACACCTGCTCCCTGACTTACTCTTGCTATCCACACCTGCTGCCTGACTTACTCTTGCTATCCCACACCTGCTGCCTGACTTACTGCTTGCTATCCCACACCTGCTGCCTGACTTACTGCTTGCTATCCCACACCTGCTGCCTGACTTACTACTTGCTATCCCACACCTGCTGCCTGACTTACTGCTTGCTATCCCACACCTGCTGCCTGACTTACTGCTTGCTATCCCACACCTGCTGCCTGACTTACTACTTGCTATCCCACACCTGCTGCCTGACTTACTGCTTGCTATCCCACACCTGCTGCCTGACTTACTGCTTGCTATCCACACCTGCTGCCTGACCTGTATCCACTGTGATTTATCCCACACCTGCTGCCTGACTTACTGCTTGCTATCCCACACCTGCTGCCTGACTTACTGCTTGCTATCCACACCTGCTGCCTGACTTACTGCTTGCTATCCACACCTGCTGCCTGACTTACTGCTTGCTATCCCACACCTGCTGCCTGACTTACTGCTTGCTATCCCACCTGCTGCCTGACTTACTGCCCTGCTGCCTATCCTACCACCCACCTGCGCTGACTTACTGCTTGCTATCCACACCTGCTGCCTGACTTACTGCTTGCTATCCTCACCTGCTGCCTGACTTACTGCTTGCTATCCCACACCTGCTGCCTGACTTACTGCTTGCTATCCTACACCTGCTGCCTGACTACTGCTTGCTATCCCACCTGCTGCCTGACTTACTGCTTGCTATCCTGCACCTGCTGCTGACTTACTGCTTGCTATCCACACCTGCTGCCTGACTTACTGCTTGCTATCCCTACTCACCTGCTGCCTCCTGACTTACTGCTTGCTATCCTGCACCTGCTGCCTGACTTACTGCTTGCTATCCTACACCTGCTGCCTGACTTACTGCTTGCTATCCTACACCTGCTGCCTGACTTACTGCTTGCTATCCTACACCTGCTGCCTGACTTACTGCTTGCTATCCCTGCTGATACCTTGCTATCCACACCTGCTGCCTGACTTACTGCTTGCTATCCACACCTGCTGCCTGACTTACTGCTTGCTATCCCACACCTGCTGCCTGACTTACTGCTTGCTATCCTACACCTGCTGCCTGACTTACTGCTTGCTATCCCACACCTGCTGCCTGACTTACTGCTTGCTATCCTACACCTGCTGCCTGACTTACTGCTTGCTATCCACACCTGCTGCCTGACTTACTGCTTGCTATCCCACCTGCTGCTGACTTACTGCTTGCTATCCTACACCTGCTGCCTGACTATGGTATCACACCTTGCTGCTCCTCATCCCACACCTGCTGCCTGACTTACTGCTTGCTATCCACACCTGCTGCCTGACTTACTGCTTGCTATCCTCACCTGCTGCCTGACTTACTGCTTGCTATCCCTGCACCTGCTGCCTGACTTACTGCTTGCTATCCACACCTCCCTGACTTACCTATCACACTGCTGCTGACTTACGCTGCTATCCTATACACGTTTAAGCTTTGCTCTGTGGTAGGTATATGGAGTGGTCTGCTGGACCACACTCCCGAGAGAGTGGTCCGATAGACCACTAACTTTGGGGAGGGTGTAGTGTGTGTTGTGAATAAATACGACCCTGTGGTGGATGTTTATAAACAAGGGTCGTACTCTGATACTCCAGGGGTCGTACTCTGGTATTCCAGGGGTAGTACTCTGGTACTCCAGGGGTCGTACTCTGGTACACCAGAGTGCTGGAAACTAAGTTCTGGCTGTGCTGGAGGCTAGGTTCTGGCTGTTCTGGCGGCTAGGTTCTGGCTGTGCTGGAGGCTAGGTTCTGGCTGTGCTGGAAGCTAGGTTCTGGCTGTGCTGGAAGCTAGGTTCTGGCTGTGCTGGAGGCTAGGTTCTGGCTGTGCTGGAGGCCAGGTTCTGGCTGTGCTGGAGGCTAGGTTCTGGCTGTGCTGGAGGCTAGGTTCTGGCTGTGCTGGAAGCTAGGTTCTGGCTGTGCTGGAAGCTAGGTTCTGGCTGTGCTGGAGTCTAGGTTCTGGCTGTGCTGGAAGCTAGGTTCTGGCTGTGCTGGAAGCTAGGTTCTGGCTGTGCTGGAGGCCAGGTTCTGGCTGTGCTGTAAGCTAGGTTCTGGCTGTGCTGGAAGCTAGGTTCTGGCTGTGCTGGAGGCCAGGTTCTGGCTGTGCTGGAGGCCAGGTTCTGGCTGTGCTGGAGGCCAGGTTCTGGCTGTGCTGGAAGCTAGGTTCTGGCTGTGCTGGAGGCCAGGTTCTGGCTGTGCTGGAGACTAGGTTCTGGCTGTGCTGGAGGCCAGGTTCTGGCTGTGCTGGAGGCCAGGTTCTGGCTGTGCTGGAGGCCAGGTTCTGGCTGTGCTGGAAGCTAGGTTCTGGCTGTGCTGGAAGCTAGGTTCTGGCTGTGCTGGAGGCTAGGTTCTGGCTGTGCTAGAGGCTAGGTTCTGGCTGTGCTGGAGGCTAGGTTCTGGCTGTGCTGGAGGCTAGGTTCTGGCTGTGCTGGAGACTAGGGTCTGGCTGTGCTGGAGGCCAGGTTCTGGCTGTGCTGGAGGCCAGGTTCTGGCTGTGCTGGAGGCCAGGTTCTGGCTGTGCTGGAGGCCAGGTTCTGGCTGTGCTGGAGGCCAGGTTCTGGCTGTGCTGGAGGCTAGGTTCTGGCTGTGCTGGAGGCCAGGTTCTGGCTGTGCTGGAGGCTAGGTTCTGGCTGTGCTGGAGGCCAGGTTCTGGCTGTGCTGGAGGCCAGGTTCTGGCTGTGCTGGAGGCCAGGTTCTGGCTGTGCTGGAGGCCAGGTTCTGGCTGTGCTGGAGGCCAGGTTCTGGCTGTGCTGGAGGCCAGGTTCTGGTGGGAACACACTGGACGTCTAGGGGAGGAGTCACCTGATAAATAGATACGTCACAATGCATCATTGTGTGACTATCTACATCTGCTGTTGTCGGAAATATTTGTTTATCATTGTCAGACGAGAACTGTTGTTGCTAGTGTTGCTGTTGCAGGTGTTGCATATGTTATTACTGGTGTTGATGATGTTGGTATTGGTGTAGGTTTATATTTTCGCGTTGGTTTAATAGTTGATGTAAGCGTTGGTGTAGTTGTTAGTTGGTAGACTTGGCTGGCGTGTAGTTTGGTGTTTGCTACGTGGGTTGCTACGAGGCTGCTTGACTTGGTTGATCAGTAGTTTCAATGTAGTTACTTGGAGATTTTTTGTTATTGGTCATGTTTTGTGTTGTGAAGTAAAGTGAACATTGAGAACGTTATAAATGAATGAGTTTAAAGTGTATCGTAAGTGGTGACCATAGCAGGTTAAGGTAGGAACAGACACGGAAAAACTGCAAGAACATATAAAAAGTGTCCAGTGGGCAGTGAAGAATAACATGACGTCCAGTGACGTTCAGCTATTTAGATATAGAAAGAATGACTCCAAATGGGACACTGTATACAAAACCCCAAGATAATCAAATAGAACGAAAGAAACACGTGAAATACCTGGGAGTAATTAAGTCAGCTGATCATTCTTTCAAAGAACACAATAAAACAAATGTGGCGACAGCCAGGAAAATGACGATGTGGATAACTTTCAAGACAAGAGATGCTGAGCCAGTGATTAAAATCTTCAAATTATTAGTTCTCTCCAGGCTGGAATACTGCTGTATATTAAGAGCTCCTTTCAAGGCAGCCAACACTGCCGAGCCAGAAAACGTACAGAGAACTTTCACTGTCCATATACACTAAGTCAAACATGTAAACGACTGGGACGCCTCAGATCCCTTAAACTCTATGCCTGGGAATGTAGGCGAGAAAGGTACATAATCTACACCTGGAAAATCCTGGAGGGACTGACCCCAAACTTGAACACCAGAATCACTCCACGTGAAAGCAAGAGACTTGGCAGACGGTGCAAAATACCTCCACTGAACAGCAGGGTCGCAACGAGTGTACCATGAGAGAACTCAGTGTCAGAGATCCCCGACACTTCATCGCCCTCCCTCATTTCATAAGGGAAATTATCAACAAACCTCTGGCTGTCTTCAAGAAAAAAACTGGACAAGGTCCTCAGATCAATTCCTGACCAGCCAGACTGTAGTATGTTGCACTGCGTGCGGCCAGCAGAAACAGCCTGGTTGACCGGGAGACTCATTAGAAGCAAATGGTGAGACGTTAAATACTCGGGTTCATTAAGGTTCATTGGTCCAGGAGCTGTGGCTCAATACCTGTGAGTTTGCAGGTAGGCACAGGAGGCTGGGAGAGGCAGAGAGGCTGGGAGAGGCAGGGAGGCTGAGAGAGGTAGGGAGGCTGGGAGAGGTAGGGAGGCTGGGAGAGGCATGGAGGCTGGGAGAGGCATGGAGGCTGGGAGAGGCAGGGAGGCTGGGAGAGGCAGGGAGGCTGGGAGAAGCAGGGAGGCTGGGAGAGGCAGGGAGGCTGAGAGGAGGGAGGCTGGGAGAGGGAGGCTGAGAGAAGCAGGGAGGCTGGGAGAGGCAGGGAGGCTGGGAGAGGCTGGGAGACTGGTAGTAAGTAGGTCAGGACATGATGTGCTCCTCTGACTGCTGTGTTATATTCACTTAACCATATTAGTAGTAGCCTGACTCACCACCCTCCACCACCCCTCCATCCTTCCCTCCACCACCCCTCCATCCTTCCCTCCACCACCCCTCCATCCTTCCCTCCACCACCCCTCCATCCTTCCCTCCACCACCCCTCCATCCTTCCCTCCACCACCCCTCCATCCTTCCCTCCACCACCCCTCCATCCTTCCCTCCACTACTCTGGTACACGGAAAGTTAACATCTACAATATAATCTTCTTAATGACATTAATTCAAGTACAGTTATTTCCACCATCAATTATTTTAATTAATGTGAGTGAGCTGTAGCTTACGTGCTCACTAGTTTATTGCTAACTTGTGTACTTAATTCTCCTGTACTTGGGGTCACTTCCGGTCCCAGACCATGTCTCCTGGTTGCTGGCTTGATCTATCAACTTATTAGTGTCCTCCGCCCGCAGTCCAACGTATGCACCACAGCCCGGCTTATCAAGAACTGTTTTGAGGAATTTGTCGAATTCCTTCTTAAAGACAGCCAGGGGGTTGTTGGTGATCCCTCTTATAAGAAGAAGAAAGAAGGAACACTGCAGCAGGCATACTGACCCATGCGAGGCAGGTCCATCACTCCCCTGCTTACCCGACCTGGAGTTAACCCTTTCCAGGTAAACTCCAGGTAGTCAGGTCATTTCCACTTAAGGAATTAGTACGGCATGAAGGGAGGGTTTTGAAGAGTCGTGGTTCTTTAAGACTTATTGAGTTCTCAGTGTACTCACTGGTCCTCTTGCTTTTTCACTGGATGTGAACCGTCTACCAAGCTTCTTGTGTTCATAAGTAGTAATTTCGGTGTGCAGGTTTGGGACCAATCCCTCCAGTATCTTCCAGGTGTAGATTATGATGTATCTTTCTTGTCTGCGTTCTGAAGAGTACAACTCTAGGGACTTCCAGCGCTCTTCAGTAATTTAGGTTCTTGGCTAAGTTTATACGACCTGTGAAGATTCTCTCCACATTTTTCAGCTCGGCAGTTTCTCCTGCCTTGAAGGGCCGTTAGTACACACAAATACTCCAGCCTAGAGAGAACGTGTGACCCAAAGAGAAACAGCATTGGCTGAAGGTTCTAGTTATCCAACCTATCATTTTCCTTGCAGTTGAGATAATAGCGTTTGACCTTTCACCAGTTTCGAGAGTTTTCCTACCCCACAGCCCGGGTTTTTTCTTTATTGTTCCTTGATCAACTAGACTGCTGGCACCTAGGTAAAATGTCCAGTTTCCTCTCGAAGACTTCTACACTTGGACCGGCATTGTTTCTGATATCTTCTGGTAAGATGTTAAACAGTCTGGAACCACGGATGTTGATACAATGTTTTCTTGTTGTGCCCACGGTGCTCCCGCCCTTCACTTGTTTTAGTGTACATTTTCTGCTATAATCCCTGACTTCAGTGTGTTGTTATGGCTAGAGTGTTGTCGTCTACTAACAGCTTCCTTCAAGGCAGGCGAAGTTGCTGAACTGCAAAATGTACAGAGAATCTTCACAGCTCGTATAAAGTAAGAAATTGTGTAAAGTGGGAAGGAAGGAGGGAGGGAGGGAAGGTGGGAGAGAGAGGGTGGGGAGAAGGAGAGAGGGAGGGAAGGTGGGAGAGAGAGGGTGGGGAGAAGGAGGGATGGTGGGTGGGGAGAGGGAGGGATGGTGGGTGGGGAGAGGAGGGATGGTGGGTGGGGAGAGGGAGGGATGGTGGGTGGGGAGAGGGAAGGATGGTGGGTGGGGAGAGGGAGGGATGGTGGGTGGGGAGAGGGAGGGATGGTGGGTGGGGAGAGGGAGGGATGGTGGGTGGGGAGAGGGAGGGATGGTGGGTGGGAGAGGAGGGATGGTGGGTGGGGAGAGGGAGGGATGGTGGGTGGGGAGAGGGAGGGATGGTGGGTGGGGAGAGGGAGGGATGGTGGGTGGGGAGAGGGAGTGATGGTGGGTGGGGAGAGGGAGGGATGGTGGGTGGGGAGAGGGAGGGATGGTGGGTGGGGAGAGGGAGGGATGGTGTGTGGGGAGAGGGAGGGATGGTGGGTGGGGAGAGGGAGGGATGGTGGGTGGGGAGAGGGAGGGATGGTGGGTGGGGAGAGGACAACAACCTCAGGTGTCACTGAGGAATCTTCCAAAGGAACATAAATTTCAGTGTCTTTTTGTAAAGGCGACTTCAGGGCCTTCAGGGTGGCTGTACCTAGTCTGCCTAGTCTGGTAGACTTACCGGGGTACCTGGTAGACTTGTAGTGGTACCTGGTAGACTGTAGTGGTGGTATCTGGTTGACCAATTTCTCTTGTATTGTCTTTTAATCAATTTCTCTAGCATTAAGTACTTAGTGAATAAGTCTTTAGAATAAACTGCCCCTAATGCCATGGCATGCCAGTGGCTCTCCTTGCATTACAGTTTTATAATTGTAACTACCAATAACAGTGTACACTTGTAACATGCATCGAAATAAAAATATTATTATTATTATTATTATTATTATTATTATTATTATTATTACTGTTGTATTGGTGACTCCTCTGGTCAGTGTACTCTGACCAGTCTTCTAGCACTAAGGTACTCCTGTCGGCTTGTGATCTAAGTTATCATGGCTTGTAATCTAAGTTATCGTGGCTTGTGATCTAAGTTATCATGACTTGTAATCTAAGTTATCGTGGCTTGTGATCTAAGTTATCATGGCTTGCGATCCAAGTTATCATGGCTTTTGATCCAAGTTATCATGACTTGTAATCTAAGTTATCGTGGCTTGTGATCTAAGTTATGGTTTGTGATCTAAGTTATCATGGTTTGTGATCTAAGTTATCATGGCTTGTGATCTAAGTTATCATGGCTTGTGATCTAAGTTATCATGGCTTGTGATCTAAGTTATCATGGCTTGTGATCTAAGTTGTCATGGCTTGTGATCTAAGTTATCATGGCTTGTGATCTAAGTTATCATGGCTTGTGATCTAAGTTATCATGGCTTGTGATCTAAGTTGTCATGGCTTGTGATCTAAGATTAGATAATCTAAAATTATAAACATCGAGACGAAATTTATTGGAAGCTATGAGGCAGCACATTAACCTGCTGAATAAAGTTTCCAGGAAGAACGTAGCACATTAACCTGATGAATAAAGTTTCCAGGAAGAACGTAGCACATTAACCTGATGAATAAAGTTTCCAGGAAGAACGTAGCACATTAACCTGTTGAATAAAGTTTCCAGGAAGAACGTAGCACATTAACCTGCTGAATAAAGTTTCCAGGAAGAACGTAGCACATTAACCTGCTGAATAAAGTTTCCAGGAAGAACGTAGCACATTAACCTGATGAATAAAGTTTCCAGGAAGAACGTAGCACATTAACCTGATGAATAAAGTTTCCAGGAAGAACGTAGCACATTAACCTGTTGAATAAAGTTTCCAGGAAGAACGTAGCACATTAACCTGCTGAATAAAGTTTCCAGGAAGAACGTAGCACATTAACCTGATGAATAAAGTTTCCAGGAAGAACGTAGCACATTAACCCGGAAGTAATTGTGTTATGGAAGGTTTTTAAATTTCGTTTTTGTTCTTGCTGGTAATGGAGTGGAGCACTGAGGTGCACGCAGCGTATGGAGTGGAGCACTGAGGTGCATGCAGCGTATGGAGTGGAGCACTGAGGTGCACGCAGCGTATGGACTGGAGCACTGAGGTGCACGCAGCGTATGGAGTGGAGCACTGAGGTGCACGCAGCGTATGGAGTGGAGCACTGAGGTGCACGCAGCGTATGGACTGGAGCACTGAGGTGCACGCAGCGTTGAGAACAAAAATTGTGTTGGTGTCGACAGGTTTTTAGGAGCCTCGGGACACTCTGCTAAATGAAATCCTGGAATTCAAGTTACTTTAAAAAATTCAGCTCTGAGAGAGAGAGGAAATTTTAGAAAGAGCGACGGTGGAAGCGGACCTGAATAGCCTTTGTGTCCCGGTCTTTTCTCGTGTTTAGACTGGAAGACGAAAGGAAAAAA
This sequence comes from Cherax destructor, assembly GCA_009830355.1. Lineage (NCBI taxonomy): Eukaryota > Metazoa > Arthropoda > Malacostraca > Decapoda > Parastacidae > Cherax > Cherax destructor. Next base: position 58,798 of record WNWK01004272.1, on the reverse strand, counting down.
TGTTGAACTGGCCATTACCCATTGCTTTCGTTGGACGGTAGTGGTGGTATTTTATTCGTCAGGAAAGAGGACGAGTGTTTCCTGACTATAAAGGAAGAAAGGAGATGATGGTGAGGAAGTATTTCATACGTCTTAGTTGCCCAAGAAGTGAGAGATAAAGTTATTACGGTAGTAAGTAGTGAAGGCGACACCTTTGCTTACTTAACACTCGTCCACTTACGGAAATGAAGCGAGTAATGAGGAATTAATGGATACATCCTTAGAGCATTGAATTATAAAACAATTAGGAAAGGAAGAGTAGGTGGGAAGTCATAGGTGACCAACTCTCACTACACTGGCAAGACAGTGCTCTCTGTTGACGTGATCTGAAACTAACTGTTATTGTCGTCAGTGTGTCAGCTCACTAGTTCACTGTCTTCATTGTGTCAGCTCACTAGTTCACTGTCTTCAGTGTGTCAGCTCACTAGTTCACTGTCTTCAATGTGTCAGCTCACTAGTTCACTGTCTTCAATGTGTCAGCTCACTAGTTCACTGTCTTCACTGTGTCACCTCACTAGTTCACTGTCTTCAGTGTGTCAGCTCACTAGTTCACTGTCTTCAGTGTGTCAGCTCACTAGTTCACTGTCTTCAGTGTGTCAGCTCACTAGTTCACTGTCTTCAGTGTGTCAGCTCACTAGTTCACTGTCTTCAGTGTGTCAGCTCACTAGTTCACTGTCTTCAGTGTGTCAGCTCACTAGTTCACTGTCTTCAGTGTGTCAGCTCACTAGTTCACTGTCTTCAGTGTGTCAGCTCACTAGTTCACTGTATTCAGTGTGTCAGCTCACTAGTTCACTGTCTTCAGTGTGTCAGCTCACTAGTTCACTGTCTTCACTGTGTCACCTCACTAGTTCACTGTCTTCAGTGTGTCAGCTCACTAGTTCACTGTCTTCACTGTGTCACCTCACTAGTTCACTGTCTTCAGTGTGTCAGCTCACTAGTTCACTGTCTTCAGTGTGTCAGCTCACTAGTTCACTGTCTTCAGTGTGTCAGCTCACTAGTTCACTGTCTTCAGTGTGTCAGCTCACTAGTTCACTGTCTTCAGTGTGTCAGCTCACTAGTTCACTGTCTTCAGTGTGTCAGCTCACTAGTTCACTGTCTTCAGTGTGTCAGCTCACTAGTTCACTGTCTTCAGTGTGTCAGCTCACTAGTTCACTGTCGTCAGTGTGTCAGCTCACTAGTTCACTGCCATCACCCACCATTGCATTACTCTTCAACAAATCACTAGAAACCAACACTTTCCCGGCATCACTCAAAATAGCAATATACAAAATAACAATACACAAAGGTGGTGACCCAACAGATGTAAACAATTATAGGCCAATATCAAACTTGCCTTTACTTTCCAAAATCTTCGAGAAGTTAATACAAAAGAGGTTATACTCCTTCATAACATCACAAAGCATCCACAACTCCTGCCAGTCTGGCTTCAGGAGAAACAAAAGGCACAAATGACGCAATAATAAAAATGCTAGACCTACTTTACACATCACTGGGAAAAAAACGAATACCCGCTTGGACTCTTTATTGACCTTAAGAAAGTTTTTGATACAGTAGACCACAGCATCTTACTCCTCAAGCTTGATCATTACGGTATAAAAGGCCATGCACTTGCATTCATCAACTCCTACCTTACTAATAGAAAGCACTACGTCTCTGTCAAGGACGCAACCTCCTCAACAAGACACTGGTGTACCACAGGGAACCGTTCTTGGCTCCCTCCTTTTCCTTTTATACATCAACGATCTTCCAAGCGTATCACAACTACTTACGCCTATTATCTTTGCTGACGACACGACTTTTGTCATCTCCCACCCAAATCTCGCCTCACTCAACACTATTGTTAACGAAGAGCTCGCAAAAATATCAACATGGATGACTGTCAATAAACTTACACTTAATGTAGACAAAACCTTTTACATTATGTTTGGTAGTAGAGCAAGTGAGGTCCAACTAAACATTATGCTTAACAACATCCTTATTGCTAAACATAATGAGGGAAAATTCCTGGGTCTGCACCTTGACACCAACCTGACATTCAACACCCATATCCAACACATAACAAAAAAAGTCTCTAAAACAGTGGGTATTCTCTCAGAGATACGTTACTATGCCTTACCTTTGAACCTTTGAAGAGTTTCGAGAGTTTAACTACTCTCGGAGCCCGGTCATGGGCCAGGCTCGCCTGGTGCTTGCCTGGTCAACCAGGCTGTTGCTGCTGGAGGCCTGCTGCCCCACATATCCATCACAGCCTGGATGATTTGGCACCTGGTGAAGATACTTGTCCAGTTTCCTCTTGAAGGCTTCTACACTTGTTCCAGCCGTGTTTCGGATATCTTCTGGTAAGATGTTGAATAGTCCGGGACCCCGGATGTTGATACAATGTACCCTTATTGTCCTCACCGCACCCCTGCTCCTCACTGGATTTATTTTACACTTCCTCCCATATCTCTCACTCCAATATGTTATGGCAGTGTGCAGATTTGGGACCAGGCCCTCAAGTACTTTCCAAGTATATATTATCACGTATCTCTCTCTCCTCCGCTGCAATGAGTACATGTTCAAGACTTAAAGGCGTTCCCAGTAATTTAGGTGTTTTACTGGCTCAATGTGAGCCGTAAACGATCTCTGTATTTGTTCCAGCTCTGATATTTCTCCTGCTTTGAACGGGGCCGTCAGCACTGAGCAATATTCTAAGTGAGGGAGCACTAGCGATTTGAAGAGTGTCACCATCGGCATTATTTCCCTTGTTTTGAAAGTTCTCAATACCCACCCCGTCATCTTCCTGGCTGTTGAGATCTTAGTCTTGTTATGGTCTTTAAAAGAAAGGTCAGCTGATATACATATTCCCAGGTCTTTTACTTGTTCCTTTCGTTCTGTTTGGTGACCCTCTTGAGTTTTGTATATAGTGTTCCTTTTGAGTTCTTCATTCTTTCCATACCTAAGCAGCTGAAACTTATCACCATTGAACGTCATGTTCTCCACTGCCCACTGGAAGACCCTGCTTATGTCTTCCTGTAATTTTTCAGTGTCCTCTACCGTAGTGACTTTCATGCTTATTTTAGTGTCATCTGCAAATGATGATACAAAAGTGTGCTGGGTGTTTTTATCTGTGTCTGCTATGAGGATGAGAAACAGCAGAGGTGCCAGGACAGTTCCTTGGGGCACTGAGCTTTTAACCTCGCTGATGCTGGATCTTGCTCTGTTTACTACTATTTTTTTGTGTTGTGTGTGTTAGGAACCCGAAAATCCATCTGCCTACCTTCCCTGTAATGCCCATGGTCCTCATTTTGTGCGCTATTACTCCATGATCGCATTTGTCAAACGCCTTTGCAAAATCTGTGTAAGTCACATCTGCGTTTTGGTCGTGTTCCAATGCCTCCGTAATTCTGTCATAATGGTTCAGCAGCTGTGACAGGCATGATCGTCCCGCTCTAAAGGCATGCTGGTTCGGGTTATGCTGGTTATGTTGGTCCATGAAATTTGTAATCTGCCGTCTCATCACTCTTTCGAAGATTTTCAAAAAACACCTCATCTCTAACCTATCCCAGCCCATCATAAATACATATGTAAAAACTATACATGCATTTGCTCAATATCATGAACATAGGTTAAATTTTATAATCAATATATACTTTCAATATCTGTATTCACCTCAAATGTTAATTGTAATTCTTCCCTACAAAACTTATCTAAGCCATATAGCACAACCTAATAGAATATTCAATTCTCTTGTATTCATTGTTACTCACCTAATGACCATATGTAGTTATTGCCTTATTAATTTTGATTGGATTGATTAGGTTCGCCGGTACTGCCGGCCCGGGGCTTCTCCAGGTGGTGACCCGGCCTTGGCTCCCAGGGATTTTTTAAGTTAGTTTTAAGTTTGCCCGAAATGCTTTGCATATAAAGGGGCTTTTGGCATGTACACCCAAGTATTATATTCCTTTGTACAAACATGTATCATGCTGAAATAAAATATTATTATTATTATTATTATTATTATTATTATTATTATTATTATTATTATTATGTTTATTATTATTATTAGTAGTAGTAGTAGTATGATTGAGTGTCAGCTCATTACTTCACTCTTTACTTCCACTCTTACATTTTTTAGCTGCCACTCATTTAGTGCCTTAATTTATTAGTGTTGTCAAACATTATTGTTTATTAATACGGTGTTTCTAGTATAGACTTCTTCTAGCTGATGGTTCATCCCACTCACTCGGTGTATTTAGGTTGTGTGGTTAACACAGTGTGTTATGAGTCATCAATGCTGGTTTGATTAATATTCAGGGAGAGTTTGAGAACCTTGGAGAGCCAGGTTGGTGGCCATTGTCTCAGCTCTCCTGAAGACCATCTTTAACTCACTGAATCACCACTAGAGTCATCCTCCACAAAAAAAAGTTAACTAAAGTTACTGGAACATTTCAGTTTGGGGATTTGTAACTTGGCATCAAAACCTCCCTAAGACTTCAACATAACCTTGCTAAAAAAAACTGACCAAGCCAATCTAAGAATTAGTAAACTTTCACTTAGCTATGTTTTTAGGGGCTAATCTGAAGTACCTGAAGACCTTGCCGTGTGACCCTTACGGGTTTAGCGCTTGTTTCCGAATAGTATAGACCCTCATTATTTTCCTGCAGGTGACCTTATACTTGGCAGCTGTTAGGTTAGGTTTGTCAGGACAAGTGTTTCCTGACGCGAGTCTTAGTTATATGATGACCAGCAGCTGGAATTTTTGGTCATCTGACCGAGGCCTTCCGCTGGCTTACCCCTCCACCCTTTATTATTTTTTTTTTAACATACTGAAGGGTATCCCACACGGAGACGGGGAAAACAGCAACGGAAATGAGACTGTGTATTTTGACTGCCAACAGTAGTCGTAGGGTCGTATGACCCTAGTGTGTTTAGCGTTTCTTTTTGATCATAATAATAATCTTTCTGCAGCTGAGGACTCCAGGTGGGAGTCCAAATATACAGTGGCATTTCCATTACTGTGTTGTTAGTCTCCGTGTGAGGCACCTTCAGTATCGTTCAGTGTTTGGTACACTTATCATTCTACAAGGTGTTCATCTTATACTTTTTTCATTCTAACGACCTTGTCGTAAAACTCCAGTATGCTTGTGACACAGGATTGGCCTTCCCTGAAACCGTGCTGGTTATCGTTTATACTCTCATTCCTTTCTAGGTGCTCCATCACTCTTCTGATAATCTTCTCCACGACTTTGCATCAGTTGTTTATTAATGTTATCAGCAACTCAACTTTTATGTTGACGTTCTCTTCGTTTCATTATTCTCTTGTGTTTCTTCTCCCATCTTTTATGTTGTTTGATCCTCGGCTATCTCTCTTATTCAGATTTATTATCAGTTCCTTACTCAGCTTCTTAGCTGCGTTTTAATATATTTCTATCATCCTGGCTCGCTTAGTCTTCTTTACTATTCTTTTCTCTTCTTTTGGTGGGATATTCTCTAAATAATAATAAATTCTTGAACCTAGGTCACTTTTTTTTTTACCCTAGTTTCCTCTTCTTGAACTTCGGTCACTTTTTCTTGATCCTAGGAAGCTCCTCTTGACCCTAGGACGCTCTTCTAGAACCTAGGCAACTTTTTCTTGACCCTAGGCCACTCTTCTTGAACCTAGTCCACTTTCGTTGACCCTAAGTAGCTTTGTAGGAATTTAGGACACTTTTCACGACCCTAGGAGTCGTTTCTTGCAAGTGGTTAGGGGACCTGAAGCCTCTCAGGTCCCATAAAGTGAGAAGGCAAAGACTCGCGGTGAGAAACAAATATATATATACTCCTGAGACTGAGCGTGTTTCAGGAGGGTAGAGTGAGAAGAGCACCTTGCTGTGATCTGCGCAGGCGCTGCTGGGCCAGCACGCCAGGGCGGACGGGTGGGCACGCAAGGGCGGACGGGTGGACACGCAAGGGCGGACGGGTGGGCACGCAAGGGCGGACGGGTGGGCACGCAAGGGCGGTCGGGTGGACACGCAAGGGCGGACAGGTGGGCATGCAAAGGCAGAGACGGGCCGTACATGGCAGGGACAGGCCGTACATTGCAGGGACAGGCCGTACAGGGCAGGGACAGGCCGTACAGGGCAGGGACAAGCCGTACAAGGGAGGGAAGGGCAGACGATGAACGACAGGCATTGTGAGGAAGATGGGAAGTGTCAGGTGTAAAAGACACGGTACTAGAGATAGCAGCACACCTGCTTGCTTGTACATGGAGGAGAGAGAGAGAGAGAGAGAGAGAGAGAGAGAGAGAGAGGGGGGGGCAGCATCTTGAGTAGGAGGAGTAATACAGTCTGGCTATGAATTGTTTTAAAGGGACTAGACAAGAGTATAAGTCTGTTGTGTCTGGAACCCAGGTAACTGTACGCGTCTCTCTCTCTCCCTCTCCCTCTCTCTCTCCCTCTCCCTCTCTCTCTCTCTCTCTCTCTCTCTCTCTCTCTCTCTCCTCTCTCTCCCTCTCTCTCTCTCTCTCTCTCTCTCTCTCTCTCTCTCTCTCTCTCTCTCTCTCTCTCTCTCTCTCTCCCACAGTGAGAGGGAGGGGGTAGAATTCAAAGAACCAGTTTAAGATAGTGTTGTATTCACTTACGTGAGTTGTGTTGCAACTCTTGTCTGCCAACCTCTAAACTGTTGATCAAGTGACGTATTGTTAACTGTCAAAGCTTTTATCCACTCCATGTATGGAGTGAACCTCCACTCTTGCTTCCCACTTCCTCCACTTATATTTACTTTCACGATACAAAATACCTTTTCAAGTGTCTCTGGATTATTTATATGTTTGTTTTTCCTTCCACCTGTGTCCCTCGTTCTTGTCTCTCCCACGTTAGTGTGTTCTTGTTTACCTTCTGGATACCCCGGAGTATTTTTCATGCTGTGGCCATATCCCCTCTTGCTATATTCTTCTTCAGTGTCGTTACATCTTGCTCACTCTATCTCTTCTGAACTTTCTTAAGCATTATTTTGTAAATAGCTAGATAACGAGGAACTTGACAAGTTCCTCGAGTTAGTTCCTGATAAGTCAGGCTGTGGTTCGTACGTTGGACTGCCTGCAGCCAGGAGTAACAACCTGGTTGATCAAGCATTGGTTTACTAGGAGGCTTGGTTTGGAATTGAGCTGAGGAGGCGTTGACCCACGCAAACATCTAGTGTGTACTCGCCTATTTGTGGTTGCAGGGGTCGATTCATAGCTACTGGCCCCGCCTCTTCACTGATTGCTACTGGGTCACTCTCCCTGCGCCATGAGCTTTATCATACCTCTTCTTGAAGCTATGAATGGATCCTGCCTCCACTATATCACTTCCCAAGCTATTCCACTTCCTGACCACTCTGTGACTGAAGAAATACTTCCTAACATCCCTGTGATTCATCTTAGTCTTCAACTTCCAACTGTGTCCCCTTGTTGCTGTGTCCCATCTCTGGAACATTCTGTCTCTGTCCACCTTGTCAATTCCTCTCAGTATTTTACATGTTGTTATCATGTCCCCCCTATCTCTCCTGTCCTCCAGGGACGTCAGGTCGATTTCCCTTAACCTCTCCTCATAGGACATACCCCTTATCTCCGGAACTAGTCTTGTTGCAAACCTTTGCACTTTCTCTAGTTTCTTCACGTGCTTGGCTAGGTGTGGGTTCCAAACTGGTGCTGCATACTCCAGTATGGGCCTAACGTACACAGTGTACAGGATCCTGAACGATTCCTTATTAAGATGTCGGAATGCTGTTCTTAGGTTTGCTAGGCGCCCGTATGCTGCAGCAGTTATTTGGTTGATGTGCGCCTCAGGAGATGTGCCTGGTGTTATACTCACCCCCAGATCTTTTTCCTTGAGTGAGGTTTGTAGTCTCTTGCCCCCTAGACTGTACTCCGTCTGCTGTCTTCTTTGCCCTTCCCCAATCTTCATGACTTTGCACTTGGTGGGGTTGAACTCCAGGAGCCAATTGCTGGACCAGGCTTGCAGCCTGTCCAGGTCCCTTTGTAGTTCTGCCTGGTCCTCGTCCGATTGAATTCTCCTCATCAACTTCACATCATCTGCAAACAGGGACACTTCAGAGTCTATTCCTTCCATCATGTTGTTCACAAATACCAGAAACAGCACCGGTCCTAGGACTGACCCCTGTGGAACCCCACTGGTCACTGGCGCCCACTCTGACACCTCACCACGTACCATGACTCGCTGCTGTCTTCATGACAGGTATTCCCTGATCCATTGGAGTGCCTTCCCTGTTATCCCTGCCTGGTCCTCTAGCTTTTGCACTAATCTCTTGTGTGGAACTGTGTCAAACGCCTTCTTACAGTCCAAGAAAATGCAATCTACCCACCCCTTTCTCTCTTGTCTTACTGCTGTCACCCTGTCATAGAACTCCAGTAGGTTTGTGACACAGGATTTCCCGTCCCTGAAACTGTGTTGGCCGTCGTTGATAAGCTCATTCCTTTCTAGGTGCTCCACCACTCTTCTCCTGATAATCTTCTCCATGACTTTGCATACTATACATGTCAGTGACACTGGTCTGTAGTTTAGTGCCTCATGTCTGTCTCCTGTGTGTGTGTGTGTGTGTGTGTGTGTGTAGAGGTGTTAAAGATTGAATGTTAGAGTGGCTGAACGTCATTCTTAGGCTAACCAGCCTTACATTCCCGCTGATACCATTCAGTTTTCATGTTTCGGTGAAACGCATTAGGCTGAGGTTCTCTTCCTCGATCCTTTCCTTTGATCTTGAGTTGCTTCCTTGCTGAAGTGTGGCACGTGTGTCTCGTACACTGGGTGTAGGTTGGGTGTTTACCTGGAGAGAGTTCCAGGGTCAACGCCCCCGCGGCCCGGTATGTGACCAGGCCTCATGTTGAGAGTAATACACAAGAATTGTCGTGGGAGTTAAGAGATAGTGTTAGTAGTGAAGGGAAGGGTTACCATACCTCCATCTCTCTCTCTCTCTCTCTCTCTCTCTCTCTCTCTCTCTCTCTCTCTCTTTATCTCCCTCTACAGCATCCCCCCCTCACCCTACTCTCCGCTCTCTCAACGTGAGTCAATTATCCCTCCTATCCTACCATACAACCCCCAATTTGCGTCCCTCACCCCAGCACGAACTATCCTCCCGATTCCCCTGCACACTTGACCACTCCTTTGCCTCTTCATATACATCTTTTGTTCTCTTCTATCCCTTCTTGTTTATCCATCTCTTTCTTCTCTTCTACCATCCACTCTTGCTTCTAGTTTTGTATCCATGCTTTCCTGTCGTCTTACATTCTCTCTCCCCTTGTTCTCTTCTACCTCTTTTATTTCTTCCACCCCATTCTTCTCTGTTATCCTTCCTCCTACCTCCTCTCCTTCCATCCTCTTACTCCTGCTAAACTTCTTCCTCTTCACACTCCCATTCTCTGTACACAATGTGTTTGTATCTCACTTTGTATAATTCTCCAGCGTCTTTCTCCCCGTTCCTGTGTTCATACAGAACCTTCCTGTTGTACAGTCCCTGTCTGTGTTCATACAGTCCCTGTCTGTGTTCATACAGACCCTTCCTGTCTGTACAGTCCCTGTCTGTGTTCATACAGTCCCTGTCTGTGTTCATACAGTCTCAGTGTTCATACAGTCTCTGTGTTCATACAGTCTCAGTGTTCATACAGTCTATGTGTTCATACAGTCTCTGTGTTCATACAGTCTCTGTGTTCATACAGTCTCAGTGTTCATACAGTCTCAGTGTTCATACAGTCTCAGTGTTCATACAGTCTCAGTGTTCATACAGTCTCAGTGTTCATACAGTCTCTGTGTTCATACAGTCTCAGTGTTCATACAGTCTCAGTGTTCATACAGTCTCAGTGTTCATACAGTCTCAGTGTTCATACAGTCTCAGTGTTCATAGTCCGTGTTCATACAGTCTCAGTGTTCATACAGTCTCTGTGTTCATACAGTCTCTGTGTTCATACAGTCTCTGTGTTCATACAGTCTGTGTTCATACAGTCTCAGTGTTCATACAGTCTCAGTGTTCATACAGTCTCAGTGTTCATACAGTCTCAGTGTTCATACAGTCTCAGTGTTCATACAGTCTCAGTGTTCATACAATCTCAGTGTTCATACAGTCTCAGTGTTCATACAGTCTCAGTGTTCATACAGTTTCAGTGTTCATACAGTCTCAGTGTTCATACAGTCTCTGTGTTCATACAGTCTCTGTGTTCATACAGTCTCAGTGTTCATACAGTCTCTGTGTTCATACAGTCTCTGTGTTCATACAGTCTCTGTGTTCATACAGTCTCTGTGTTCATACAGTCTCAGTGTTCATACAGTCTCAGTGTTCATACAGTCTCAGTGTTCATACAGTCTCAGTGTTCATACAGTCTCTGTGTTCATACAGTCTCTGTGTTCATACAGTCTCTGTGTTCATACAGTCTCAGTGTTCATACAGTCTCTGTGTTCATACAGTCTCTGTGTTCATACAGTCTCAGTGTTCATACAGTCTCAGTGTTCATACAGTCTCAGTGTTCATACAGTCTCTGTGTTCATACAGTCTGTGTTCATACAGTCTCTGTGTTCATACAGTCTCAGTGTTCATACAGTCTCTGTGTTCATACAGTCTCTGTGTTCATACAGTCTCTGTGTTCATACAGTCTCTGTGTTCATACAGTCTCTGTGTTCATACAGTCTCAGTGTTCATACAGTCTCAGTGTTCATACAGTCTCTGTGTTCATACATGGAATTGTTGTTTATGTATTTTTTCCTATGTGTTCTCACGCTTCCTGCCTCACACAACATATTCTTTTTCTTTGCCCATGTTCGTTCGTATACGCTTTCGTGTGTTCTTTTGTTCTTTCGTGTTCTTCGTTTTCTCGTATTCTTTTGTGTGTTCTATAATTTTTTTCGTGTTATTTTGTATTCTCGTGTTCTTCGTTTTCTTGTGCTCTGTTGTGTGATCTATAGTTTTTTCATGTTATGTTCTCAGGTGTGTTCTTTTGTTATCTCGTGTGTTTTGTTCTCTTGTGTGTTCTTTGGTTCTCTCATGTGTCCTTAATTTTTATTATGTGTCTGCTCGGAGTGTTCCGTAGATGAGCACCCTCGCTGTCTGGTCCCAGACCAGACCTCCCTGTAGATGGCCTTGAGCCACCAGGCTGTGGGTGCTAGCAGCACAAAGCCTACCATAAGCACCACAGCCCGGCTGATCAGGCACCGACTTAAGAAACTTGTCCAGTTCCTTCTTGAAGACAGCCAGGAGTCTGTTGGTAATCCCTCTTTATATAAGAAGTGAGGACGTTGAAGAGTCTTGGTCCCTTCACACTTATTGAGTTTTCCCTTCATGTATTCACTGCACAAAGGTGTTCTGAAGGGAGGACTTCAGGGGCCTCTGTTAAAAGGGTCTTCTGAAGGGAGACTTCAGGGGCCTCTGTTAAAAGGGTCTTTAAATATTACTATGTACTTAACAGCCACTATACTGAGTCCTGGTCATTGTTACTGGTGGGTTTATGTTGTAATATTTTTCTAGACTGCTGAGTAAATTGTGCTCTTTAGTAAATGTTTAAAATTTTTTAGTGATATTATGCTGTACATTGCCCTGTACTGAGTTCTGCGTGCTGTGTTACTGCGTGCTGCTGTTTGCCTGTGGCTAGTGTTGCTCCTGGGACTGCTTGTGCTGTTGTGTGCTTGCGCCTGTATGCTATGCTGCAATTCTGCTGCTTGCTGCCTGTGGTGCTGCTTGCTGCCTGTTGCTGCTTGCGTGGCTGCTTGCTGCCTGTGGCGCTTGCTGCCGGGCTGCTGCTTGCTGCCTGTGGCTGCTGCTTGCTGCCTGTGTGCTGTTGCTTGTGCCTGTGCTGCTGTCTGCCTGTTGCTGGCTGTGCTGCCGTTGCTGTTGCTTGCTGCCTGTGGCTGCTGCTTGCTGCCTGTGGCTGCTGCTTGCTGCCTGTGGCTGCTGCTTGCTGCCTGTGGCTGCTGCTTGCTGCCTGTTGCTGTCTGCTGCTGTTGCTGCTTGCTGCCTGTTGCTGCTGCTTGTGCCTGTGGCTGCTGCTTGCTGCCTGTTGTGCTGCTTGCTGCCTTGGCTGTGCCTGCCTGTGGCTGCTGCTTGCTGCCTGTGGCTGCTGCTTGCTGCTGTGGCTGCTTTGCTTGTGGCTGCTGTTGTGCCTTGGTCTGCTTGCTTGGGCTGCTGCTGTCTGTGCTGCTGCTTGCTGCCTGTGGCTGCTGCTGCCTGTGGCTGCTGCTTGCTGCCGTGCGCTGCTTGCTGCTGTTGTGCTGCTGCTGCCTGTGGCTGCTGTTGCTGCCTGTGGCTGTTGCTGCCTGTGGCTGCTGCTTGCTGCCTGTGGCTGCTGCTTGCTGCCTGTTGCTGTTGCTTGCTGCCTGTGGCTGCTGCTTGCTGCCTGTGGCTGCTGCTTGCTGCCTGTGGCTGCTGCTTGCTGCCTGTGGCTGCTGCTTGCTGCCTGTGGCTGCTGCTTGCTGCCTGTGGCTGCTGCTTGCTGCCTGTGCTGCTGTTGCCTGTGGCTGCTGCTTGCTGCCTGTGGCTGCTGCTTGCTGCCTGTGGCTGCTGCTTGCTGCCTGTGGCTGCTGCTTGCTGCCTGTGGCTGCTGCTTGCTGCCTGTGCTGCTGCTTGCTGCCTGTTGCTGCTGCTTGCTGCCTGTTGCTGCTGCTTGCTGCCTCTGCGTTGCTGCCTGTGGCTGTCTTGCTGCCTGTGGCTGCTGCTTGCTGCCTGTGGCTGCTGCCTGTGGCTGTGCTTGCTGCTTGTGCTGCTGCTTGCGCCTGGCTGCTGCTGCTGTTGTGCTGCTGTGCTGCTGTGCTGCTGCTTGTTGCCTGTTGGCTTGCTGCTTGTGCCTGTTGCTGCTGCTTGCTGCTGTTGCTGTTGCTGCCTGTGGCTGCTGCTTGCTGCTGTGGCTGCTGCTTGCTGCCTGTGCTGCTGCTGCTGCCTGTGGTTGCTTGCTGCCTGGCTTGCTTGCTGCCTGTTGCTGCTGCTTGCTGCCTGTGCTGCTGCTTGGCCCGTTGCTGTTTTGCCTGTTGCTGCTGCTTGCTGCCTGTGGCTGCTGCTTGCTGCCTGTTGCTGCTGCTTGCTGCCTGTTGCTGTTGCTTGTCTGTGCTGCTGCTTGTTGTGCCTGTGGCTGCTTGCTGCCTGTGGCTTGCGTTGCTTGCTTCGCCTGTGGCTGCTGCTTGCTGCCTGTGGCTGCTGCTTGCTGCCTGTGGCTGTTGCTGCTTGCTGCCTTGCTGCCTGTTGCTGCTGCTTGCTGCCTGTGGCTGCTGCTTGCTGCCTGTGCTGCTTGGCCTGTGCTGCTTGCTGCCTGTGGCTGCTGCTTGCTGCCTGTTGCTGCTGCTTGCTGCCTGTTGCTGTTGCTTGCTGCCTGTTGCTGCTGCTTGCTGCCTGTGGCTGCTGCTTGCTGCCTGTGGCTGCTGCTTGCTGCCTGTGGCTGCTGCTTGCTGCCTGGTGTGGCTGCTGCTTGCTGCCTGTTGCTGCTGCTTGCTGCCTGTTGCTGCTGCTTGCTGTCTGTTGCTGCTATTTTTTCTGCTGTCTTTTGTTACCTATTGGTGCCTCTTGCTGTATTTTGTTACCTGTTGGTGCCTATTACTGTCTATTGCTACCTGTAGGTGCCTATTGCTACCTGTTGCTACCTGTTGGTGCCTATTGTTGTCTGTTGTTGCTTCTGCTGCCTTTTGCTGCTGCTGTTCCTCTTGCTAATAATAATGGTGAGAATAATGTTGGTAAGGTGGTGGATGACCAACAGGTAAAAGAGAGTGTAGGTGGTGGACGCAGTGGTCATATGTCATCTTTTAGTTCCCCATTTGTTTCCTTACACTGGTTGATCGTACGGTAGCGTCTGGCTGTGCTGGGGGAGGTGTGTCTGTGACTACATGGGGGGTTGTGGCTGGCTGTGTGGCTGTACGTTGGGGAGGGGGCTGTGGCTGGCTGTGCCTTGGAATCAGCCTAGTTGGCTGGCTGGCTGGCTGGCTTTGTGGTGATCTAATTGGCTGGCTGAGAAGTGTGGATGGCTGGCAGACTCGTATGTCTGGAGTCTGTCTGGCTTTGTGGTAGTGTCTGGGTGGTTAGCCGGTGGGTGGGGTGTCTGGAGTCTGTCTGGCATTGTGGGTAGTGTCTGGCGCGGTGGGGCGTATATTGGGTGGGTGGGGTGTCTGTGGTGGCCTGTTGCTTTTAACATATTGTGGTCCTTTTACGTTTTTGTATTTACCTAACTGTACTTAAGAGGTGTTGAACCCTAGCTCCTGCCCTCGTCTCTAAGCCTACACTACAGGTTTGATTCAAGGTAAAGGATAGCTCCAATTCATTAGCTCGAGAGCCCTTCAGCTGCATCAGGGGAGAGCATTATCCAGTGTCACTGTAGGCTTCATTAGGTGCAGGGTCCACGCTGGTGCTGAAGGCTCAAGGCTTACTCTTACGAGGCTCCACGCTGGTGCTGGAGGCTCGAGGCTTACTCCAACCCATGTGGTTGGTTAACGGAATTTAAAGCCTATCGACTACACGAGGATCATTAAAGCTGAACGTAACGTTGAAAAGGTTACGTGCAGCTTAATTCTAAAATGAGGATTAAAGTTCTCTCAGTGTATATACACTGAGAAAAATACACCTGTGTATACATCCAGTATTTGTGGTGTACAGCGTCTTCACGAAGTGTAGTATTTATAATGAGAAACAATTATCATGTTTTTTCATTATAAATATTAATTAACGTTGAAGTTATCGCTTATTAAATGCTTTATTTGGTACTATTAAGTATTATTTTATAAGCAAATATTGCAATTAAAATTAGAATTTTAAGAAAATATTACTTAATACCACCAGAATAAAATTAATAAGATAATAATAATAATAATAATAATAATAATAATAATAATAATAATAATATCAATTAATGTTTATATTTTATAAAATAATGAGAGCAATAAAGTATATAAAATCTGATACACAACATTTAGCCGGGTAAATTGCAGGAAAATATTACTTAAGTAAGAGCTATTTTCCGTCATTGAAAGTAATTTGCAGGCGAGGGTCTTTGAGGGAGCCTGAAAGATGGCCTTCATGTTATTACGGCCTAATGGCTGCTTGTGTTTTATGCTCCCCAAATATGAGAGGGTTTATGGGTTTCTGATACCATGGGGGGGTGGTTGGGTGGAGCAAAGGGGTAAACTGGATATAGATATAAGTATCTCTCAGTGTTGAGATGTTCCATAATTTCGTCAAGACTTGATAAAGGTTGGTTTGTTAATTTGGCTTGAAGCCTAGTGACACAGGGGGGTTTTTAAGGCTGCGTGTTGCCCCCTTCACCAATCAAGAATTCTTTTATCCCAAATATGAGCCTGTTGGGATTTGAATAAACTCAAAGTTGAATATATACACTTGAGATATATAGTATACCCGTCCGAGTGTGCATGCACTGTTGGTCTCATTACACATATATCAAGAGAGATTTACTCTTCAGAAGATATACAATGACTAGCTCAACACGGAGTTAGATGTTGACAGAATCCTGACTTATTTTACATACTGTGTTAACCACACTTGTCGGCACCATTTGCCAGCCGTTAATGGTGGTGGTGGTGGTGTTTTGTCCGTCAGGAAACAGGACAAGTGTCTCCTCCTGACACGGGTCTTTGTCAGATCTGGCATTAGACTTAACACACCGTTTGAAAAACAGGATCACCATATAACAAGGGAGAAAGGTGCCTAGGCTACTACAAAGCTATTGTGTAATTGTATATTCATTGTAAAATTTAGCTTATTCAGGAATGTCAACGTGTAAATCTAACCGAAGACTTTTTCGACACGAATGCTATTAAAAAACACTTCTGTTCTTGTTTTAACACAACACAGCAGGGGGGGGGGAAACACTGTCATACAGCGCCTGGGAAAATAGAGGACAGTCAACCTCCATCCAAGAAAAGTGAAGTCATGTTCAATTCCTTGGAACAAGAGCACTCACCGGCGTCAAGGCACCTTTCTCGAGGGCTCATCAGATCTCTGCCAACAAACATTGTTTTGTGTCAACCCACTGGAGTGGGTTGTTTGACCGGCAATATGGAGGACGCTCTCCTGTAATAGTAATAGTAATAGTTTATTTGGACATGATACAAAAATTACAATGGTTTGTGAGATTACATGAGGTGTACATGCCAAAAGCCCCTAATATGCAGGGCATTTTGGGCAGACTTAAAATTAACTTAAAACTAAATGGTAAGAATTTTTGTAAATAGTTTACAATATGAGTATAGGCGAGTATTTAAGCTATGAAATTTGAACATAGTTTAGACATGACATTTTTTTTAATATAGTTTTATACTTTTGTCTTCATTATAATTTTAATTAAATCAGATTAAACAAATTAAATCAAAAAGTTTATGTTGCAATATCAAATTATATGGTCATAAGATGAGTTACAAGGAGCACAAGGGTATATAAGGATATATGAGGTATAAGTTTCAGCATTTGTACTAGATTATATTTGATAAACTATTTTTCTTTGAGCAATTAAGTATGGGGTTTTGAGGCTAAATGGTAGAATTATAGTAGACAGTTTACAATAAAAGTATAGTTGAGTATTTAAGCTATTATATTTGAATATAAGTTGAACATGACATTTTTGAAACATTATAGTTTTATAATTTTGGATCATTTACAGTTTTATATGTCTACATAATAGTATTATTAAATCAGATTAAACAAATTAAATCAATAATTTGTTTTGCAATAACAGTTTATAAGGTCATTAGATGAGTTACAAGGGTACATGAGGATGGATTTCTTTATATTAGGTGGTTCATACATTATAAGATATAACATGGCATATACATTATGAGGTATAAGTTTCAACATTTGTACTAGATTATGTTTGATAAATTATTTTTCTTTGGGCAATTTTGTAGGGGGTTCTGAGGCTAGGGGAGTAACACAATGAATAATGTTATTTTGAGGCAGTGTAAAGTTATTTAATAACTTTGTGGGTAATGTAAAGTAGTGGGTATTTAGTTGTGGGTGAGTAGGTGATTTTTTTAACAGAGTTTTGAAGTGATGTACAGACCGGGTTTCTTTGGTAAGCATAGGTAATAAATTCCAAATTTTTGGGCCTTTAATGTGCATTGCGTTTTTGCATAGTGTGAGGTGGACGCGGGGAACATCGAAGAGTGATCTGTTCCTTGTGTTATGTTCATGTGTCCTGTTAAGGTTGGTTAGGAGAATTTTGAGTTGTGGGTTAATATTTGAGTTTAGTGTTTTATGTATGTAATAGGCACTGTAAAAAGTATGGATGTCTTGTATGGTGAGTAAGTTCAGACTTTTGAATATAGGTGGAGTATGTTGTCTAGAGTGGGAATTTGTTATCATTCGAACTGCAGCCTTTTGTTGTGTTATTAATGGTTTGAGGTGATTTATTGTTGTTGAGGCCCATGCACAGATTCCATAGGTGAGATAGGGGTAAATGAGTGAGTGATAACGTCACATGTAAATACATTTTACGTTAAATCTAGCTTTAGTAACCCCAACAGGATGGATATTATTATGGATATTATATATATATATATATATATATATATATATATATATATATATATATATATATATATATAGGAGGGTGGGTGCAGGAGGAAAGAGGAGTGACTGGTGGAATGAAGAAGTAAAGGGTGTGATAAAAGAGAAAAAGGTAGCTTATGAGAGGTTTTTACAAAACAGAAGTGTTAATAGAAGAGCAGAGTATATGGAGAGTAAAAGAAAGGTGAAGAGAGTGGTGAGAGAGTGCAAAAGAAGAGCGGATGAAAGAATGGGAGAGGCTCTGTCAAGAAATTTTGCTGAAAACAAGAAAAAATTTTGGAGTGAGATAAACAAAGTAAGAAAGCCTAGGGAACAAATGGATTTGTCAGTTAAAAACAGAGTAGGGGAGTTAGTAGATGGGGAGCTGGAGGTATTGGGTAGATGGCGGGAATATTTTGAGGAACTTTTAAATGTCGATGAAAAGAGGGAGGCGGTAATTTCATGTACTGGCCAGGAGGTAAAACATCGTTTAGGAGTGAAGAAGAGCAGGATGTGAGTGTGGGGAAGGTGCGTGAGGCATTACGTAGAATGAAAGGGGTAAAGCAGCTGGAATTGACGGAATCATGACAGAAATGTTAAAAGCAGGGGGATATAGTGCTGGAGTGGTTGGTATTTTTGTTTAATAAATGTATGAAAGAGGGAAGGTACCTAGGGATTGGCAGAGAGCATGTATAGTTCCGTTATATAAAGGAAGGGGATAAAGAGAGTGTAAAAATTATAGGGGAATAAGTTTACTGAGTATACCAGGTAAAGTGTATGGCAGGGTTATTATTGAAAGAATTAGAGGTAAGACAGAGAGTAGGATTGCAGATGAGCAAGGAGGCTTTAGAGTGGGTAGGGGATGTGTAGATCAAGTGTTTACAGTGAAGCATATATGTGAACAGTATTTAGATAAAGGTAGAGAAGTTTTTATTGCATTTATGGATTTAGAAAAGGCATATGATAGAGTGGATAGGGGAGCAATGTGGCAAATGTTGCAAGTGTATGGAATAGGTAGTAAGTTACTGAAGGCTGTAAAGAGTTTTTATGAGGATAGTGAGGCTCAGGTTAGGGTGTGTAGGAGAGAGGGAGAATACTTCCCGGTAAAAGTAGGTCTTAGACAGGGATGTGTAATGTCACCATGGTTGTTTAATATATTTATAGATGGGGTTGTAAAAGAAGTAAATGCTAGGGTGTTGGGGAGAGGGGTGGGATTAAATTATGGAGAATTAAATGCAAAATGGGAGTTGACACAGCTACTTTTTGCTGATGATACTGTGCTTATGGAAGATTCTAAAGAAAAGTTGCAAAGGTTAGTGGACGAGTTTGGGAGAGTGTGTAAAGGTAGAAAGTTAAAAGTGAACATAGACAAGAGTAAGGTGATGAGGGTATCAAACGATTTAAATAAAGAAAAATTGGATATCACATTGGAGAGAGGGATTATGGAAGAAGTAAATGTTTTCAGATATTTGGGAGTTGACGTGTCAGCGGATGGGTTTATGAAGGATGAGGTTAACCATAGAATTGATGAAGGAAAAAAGGTGAGTGGTGCATTGAGGTATCTGTGGAGACAAAAACGTTATCCATGGAGGCAAAGAAGGAATGTACGAAAGTATAGTGGTACCAACACTCTTATATGGGTGTGAAGCATGGGTTGCAAATGCTGCAGCGAGGAGGAGGCTGGAGGCAGTGGAGATGTCCTGTCTAAGGGCAATGTGTGGTGTAAATATTATGCAGAAAATTCGGAATGTGGAAATTAGGAGAAGGTGTGGAGTTACTAAAAGTATTTGTCAGAGGGCTGAAGAGGGGTTGTTGAGGTGGTTTGGTCATTTAGAGAGAATGGATCAAAGTAGAATGACTTGGAGAGCGTATAAATCTGTAGGGGAAGGAAGGCGGGGTAGGGGTTGTCCTAGAAAAGGTTGGAGGGAAGGGGTAAAGGAGGTTTTGTGGGCGAGGGGCTTGGACTTCCAGCAAGCATGTGTGAGCGTGTTAGATAGGAGTGAATGGAGACGAATGGTTTTTGGGACATGACGATCTGTTGGAGTGTGAGAAGGGTAACATTTTGTGAAGGGATTCAGGGAAACCAGTTAATTGATTTAGTTGGACTTGAGTCCTGGAAATGGGAAGTACAATGCCTGCACTTTAAAGGAGGGGTCTGAGATAGTGACAGCTGGGAGGGACTTTTCTCAGCTGTCGTATCTGAGCTCCTCTGCAAAGACAGTGATTATGTATGAGTGTGGTGAAAGTGTTGAATGATGATGAAAGTATTTTCTTTTGGGGATTTTCTTTCTTTTGGGTCACCCTGCTTCGGTGGGAGACGGCCGACTTGTTGAAAATATATATATATATATATATATATATATATATATATATATATATATATATATATATATATATAAAGTAGTAGGTTGGTAGACAGCAACCACCCAGGGAGGTACTACCGTCCTGCCAGGTGACTGTGAAACAGAAACCTGAAACTGTTTTACATGATGGTAGGATTGCTGGTGTCTTTTTTCTGTCTCATAAACACGCTGGATAACAGGTATATCTAGCTACTTCTACTTACACTTTAGGTCACACTACACTGGCATACACATGCATATATATACATACACACATCTAGGTTTTCTTCTTTTTCTTAATAGCTCTTGTTCCTTTTATTTTCTCTATTGTCCATGGGGAAGTGGAAAAGAATCTTTCCTCCGTAAGCCATGCGTGTCGTATGAGGCGACTAAGATGCCGGGAGCAATGGGCTAGTAACCCCTTCTCCTGTACACATTTACTAAAAAAGAGAAGAAGAAAAACTTTATAAAACTGGGTTGTTTGAATGTGCGTGGATGTAGTGCGGATGATAAGAAAGAGCTAATTGCTGATGTTATGAATGAAAAGAAGTTGGATGTCCTGGCCCTAAGCGAAACAAAGCTGAAGGGGGTAGGCGAGTTTCAGTGGGGAGAAATAAATGGGATTAAGTCAGGAGTATCTGAGGAGTTAGAGCTAAGGAAGGGGTAGCAATAATGTTGAAGGATCAGCTATGAAAGGAGAAGAGGGAATATAAAAGTGTAAATTCAAGAATTATGTGGATTAAAATAAGGGTCGGATGCGAAAAGTGGGTCATAATAAGCGTGTATGCACCTGAAGAAGAGAGGAGTGTAGAGGAGAGAGAGAGATTTTGGGAGATGTTAAGCGAATGTATAGGAACTTTTGAACCAAGTGAGAGATTAATTGTGGTAGGGGACCTAAATGCTAAAGTAGGAGAAACATGTAGAGAGGGTGTAGTAGGTAAGTTTGGGGTGCCAGGTGTAAATGATAATGGGAGCCCTTTGATTGAACTTTGTATAATTTGAAGGAGGTGCGGGATTACCAAAACTATTATCCAGAGAGCTGAGGAGGGGTTGTTGAGGTGGTTCGGACATGTAGAAAGAATGGAACGAGACAGAATGACTTCGAGAGTGTATAAATCTGTAGTGGAGGGAAAGCGGGTCAGGGGTCGGCCTAGGAAAGGTTGGAGGGAGGGGGTAAAGGAGGTTTTGTGTGCGAGGGGCTTGGACTTCCAGAAAGCATGTTTGAGCGTATTTGATAGGAGTGAATGGAGACAAATGGTTTTTAATACTTGACGTGCTGTTCGAGTGTGAGCAAAGTAACATTTATGAAGGGATTCAGGGAAACCGGCAGCCCGGACTTGATTCCTGGAGATGGGAAGTACAGTGTCTGCACTCTGAAGGAGGGGTGTTAATGTTGCAGTTTTATAACAGTAGTGTAAAGCACCCCTCTGGCAAGACAGTGATGGAGTGAATGATGATGAAAGTTTTTATTTTTCGGGCCACCCTGCCTTGGTGGGAATCGGCCGATGTGTTAATAAAATATATATATATATATATATATATATATATATATATATATATATATATATATATATATATATATATATATATATATATATGTCGTGCTGAATATGAATAGGTAAAACTGGTCAGTTAACAAGAACTCATTTAAAATTAAGTTCTTTCTAAAATTTTCTCTTATACGTTTATGGTAATGTAAAAATTAATATTTTTTTACCAAAAGAACCTTAGAAAACTTACCTAACCTTATTATAACAAGCCCAATTTAATTTAACCTAATCCAACTAAATACATTTTAGATAAATTTACAGTAATTTAATAATAAACAATCAATTATTTTTTTTTCGTTAGGTTCAGAATGATTTTTTGCGAAATTATTGCATACACAAATTTTCGCTTGCCTTATTCGGCAAGAAGAACGTTGCTATTTAAGCCAAAATCGCAAGTTTTACCAATTATATCTCCATTTTAAGGATTAAAGTGTTTTTGACGGATTTTTTAATAAATAACATGTGGCCTTAATAACCCTCGTGTAGTTGATAGGCTTTAAATCTCATTAACCAGGCAACTGTGATCCCTGTTTAGCCAATAGGCTTCAAACCTAACAGCAAACCACTGATGGTTGACCATTTAACATGAGGAAAATTCATGAGAGGCCGTAGCTCAGTGAGTCTTGTACCATTAATCAGACATACAGATAAAACGATGGTTCATTTAACTGATTAGAATGGCTGAGTTTTACTGGCTAATTACATCCGGCACTGACCATCGTAACAACACGCCATAAACAGTCGTTACCCCTTGTGATGAACTAGGTTGAATACGGACGTGGTTGATTGTAGCGGTGTTAGTAGATGGGATGGTGGCACACGCAATGCGGCTACAGTGTACAGTACCACTGGTGCTGGTGTACAGTACCACTGGTGGTGGTGTACAGTACTGCTGCTAGTGTACAGTACCACTGGTGGTGTGCAGTACCACTGGTGGTGGTGTACAGTACTGCTGCTAGTGTACAGTACCACTGGTGGTGGTGTACAGTACCACTGGTGGTGGTGTACAGTACTATGGTGGTGTACAGTACTATTGGTGGTGTACAGTACCATTGGTGGTGTACAGTACCACTACTGGTGCTGTACAGTACCACTTGTGGTGTACAGTACCACTGGTGGCAATGGTGCCGGCGTCTGGGACCTTGAACTGGCTGCTTCCTGTTTTCTCTGCCCTCTGGAATTTTTGCAACGTGAATCTAGAAGAATTTCTTGTAGTGCCCCATGTCTTGTAGTGCCTCATGTCTTCTTGTAGTGCCTCATGTCTTCTTGTAGTGCCTCATGTCTTCTTGTAGTGCCTCATGTCTTCTCGTAGTGTCTCATGTCTTATAGTACTGTCATCGCCACTTATGTGATATCTAATCTCTCTTTCGTCCAAGCATCTATTTTAGTTCCATATTTTTTATAGTGCCTAATTGTTTTTCACTGTCATCTCCTTCTTGCAGTGCCTCAGCTTTTTGCTTCAATAATTAAATTAGCCTGAATGCAATGGGATTTATGTGAAGTGCTGCCTGGCTCTGCTCTCTACTGACGCCAACATTACATTAGAATCAGTATTAGAGTAACTTACTATGTTCTCATTTTTATTAGTTATTTTTTGTGATAATTTGATGAATAACAAATACATTAACGTGAAATGTAGTACGTGATATTCGTAGAATATGTACTGACTGTGATACGCCTGATAGATACGACTGATAGATACTGACGCTGATAGATACTGACCTGATGATCTGACTGATAGTATGACTGATGATACGACTGATAGATTACCTGATGATCTGACGCTGATAGATACTGACACTGATAGATACTGACACTGATAGATACTGACGCTGATAGATACTGACGCTGATAGATACTGACGCTGATAGATACTGACGCTGATACATACAGACACTGATAGATACTGACGCTGATAGATACTGACGCTGATGCAGTAAATGTGAGTCTGGCTGAGGAATTCCTTCGCAAGTGTATGCAGTATTAAGGTTTTTGTATATATACAATTGAAATTTATACAGGAGATAGGAAACACTTCATATATTCATAAAATATTTGTTGTACTGCGAAATTTTCAATTTCATTGAATAAATTCTCATATATTATAACTATGAGGTGCCATAAATATTTAAATAAATGTAGTGTTGTCCACCTCTTATGAGGTACGTTATTGAAAAAAAAATCAGTATAATATGGATCTATTTTGTGGTAAATGTATACAGTCTCATAGGTTGGTAAGAGGATATAGCAGTGCTAGGCACTCAGCCAGTGCCTGTCATGGTCACTTATAGGGCAGGGCTACCCAAACTTTCACATGTCCTTTAACACTATTGTTTTACCTCGACCCTATCAGGACCGGCACCACTTATGACAAAAAATAGTATTAGGTGATTTTCTTTTATTTTCTCTGAACACTAAACTAATAACAGCCTACATAAGTATTAACCTAGAAGCAAGGAATTATTATTATTGTTGATAGTCACTCGTAGGGGGTCATAGAGCGTTTTGGGATTGGGCACCACTCTCTTAAAGGTGCTAATATGCAGAGACTACGCTTTAACCTGGAACCTGGAGAGGGTTTCGGGGGTCAACGCCCCTGCGGCTCGGTCTGAGACCAGGCCTCATGGTGGATCAGGGTCTGATCAACCAGGCTGTTACTGCTGGCCGCACGCAGACTGACGTACGAACCACAGCATGGTTGGTCAGGTACTGACTTTAGGTGCCTGTCCAGTGCCTTCTTGAAGACAGCCAGGGGTGTATAGGTAATCCCCCTTATGTATGCTAGAAGGCAGTTTAACAGTCTTGGTGCCCGGACACTTATTGTCTCTCAGTGTATTCGTGGCACCCCTGCTTTTCATTGGGGAAATGTTGCATCGCCTGCCGAGTCTTTTGCTTTCATAAGGAGTGATTTTCGTGTGCAAGTTTGGTACTAATCCCTCTAGGATTTTCCTAGTGTATATTATCATGTATCTTTCTCGCTTGCGTTCCAGTTAATACAGATCAAGGACCTTCAATCGTTCCCAGTAATTTAGGTGCCTTATCGTACTTATGTGTCCCGTGAAAGTTCTTTGTACACTCTCCAGGTCAGCAATGTCGCCAGCCTTGAAGGGGCCGTTAGTGTACAGCAGTATTCCAGCCTAAAGAAAACAAGCGTTTTGAAGAGAATCATCATGGGCTTTGGCGTCCCTAGTTTTGAAGCTTCTCATTATCCATCCTATCATTGTCCTAGCAGATGTGGTAGATGCATTGTTGTGGTCTTTGAAGGCGAGATCCTCTGATATTATCATTCTAGTAACAAGGAGATAAGGCGCTAACAAGCAGCAGAGTCTAGGCTGGTAACAAAGAGATAAGGCGCTAACAAGCAGCAGAGACTAGGCTGGTAACAAAGAGATAAGGCGCTAACAAGCAGCAGAGACTAGGCTGGTAACAAAGAGATAAGGCGCTAACAAGCAGCAGAGACTAGGCTGGTAACAAAGAGATAAGGCGCTAACAAGCAGCAGAGACTAGGCTGGTAACAAAGAGATAAGGCGCTAACAAGCAGCAGAGACTAGGCTGGTAACAAGGGAATATGGTGCTAACAAGCACAGATCACGCTACCTTGAAGCTTTTAGTTGCTGTGGATCGTAAACTCAACTAGAAGTGGTCGATAGAATTGCAGATGGCAGCTCGTATAGGTAGTGACTTGATACTTGGTGACTTGGTCATTGTGCAAAAGTCCGTAATGGTAATGTAACTCAGCAGCAACAATAGTAGTAGTAATAGTAGTAGCAAAATCAGTAATAGTAAGTGGTATGAGTGATAATACAAGCAGCAGTAATATTAGAAGTAACGTTAGTAGACACAACAACATCTTGGGATCTTGACGCAGGAATTTCTTCCAACTTATTTAACCTACAGATACGACCTACTTCCACTGGTGACTCCGCCTACCACTGCTGCACCTCATCTGTCATCAGTATGTAAGTTCCATCTCCGCGAATATGATGAACTTTTTTCAAGATTGATGGACTGAACACATCGTCTCTAGGCTGAGGGACTGATTACCTCAAACTCCTCCTCCACCTTTTTCTGCATTGGACTGAAGAAGCCACTGTGTGGCGAAACGTTTCCAGAATAAAGATACCCAGATGTTGCAAAAGTCTCATTTATCAACAGTAGTAGTTGTAGAAGCAACAGTACTATTATAAGTATCACTACTAAGAGTATATTAGTATTCATGGCAGTAGTAGTAGAAACCATGTGATCTATTGTGTTCTTTAGGGTTGGAATTAGCTGTGTGATGATATATTGTTTCCTAAACATAGGTTGGCGGCCACACCTAGACGAGGCAGGAAAAATCAATGTGTGGGGGCGCCTGGCTGTCTCCACGAAATGGTACCGTCGATCCAGCCTCGCAGTGCACCAGACTTGTATAAATAATGTCTGCAGTAGAACATTAACCTCTGAATTTCCCCTCGTTGCTAGTAATAGTCGAAATATTTGTAATCTGCTAGTTTAGGCAATTTTATATTGGGTGTAGATTATATTAACAGCATGTAAGGCGTTGCAGATCCAGTTTTCATAACATAACAAGAATGAAGGAACACTTCAGTAAGCCTATCATCCCATGCTACGCAGGCCTAACTCAGTTACCCATACCCACTCATATACCCTTCCAACCTATATTTAAAGCTACCCAAAATTCTTGCCCCAATAGCGCTACCTGGGAGAGTGTTCCGCTCAACTACAACTCTATTGCCAAACTAGTGCTCCCCGTAATCCTTTCTAAATCTGAATTTGTCCAACCTTAATCCATTGGTGCGAGTCCATTCTTGGCTAGATAGTTTCAGCACATTAGTTTTATCTCCCTTTATTCACGTTTACCATTTATACACTGCAGTCATATTCCCCCACTC